>JABRWK010001177.1:0-10258 GCA_013372445.1 Hypothenemus hampei | reverse complement strand
GTAGTTATAATAGTAAAACATCGTTATCAATAAATGTAGAAACCGAGCAATAATATCTGTTAAATACTTGGTGGAAGCCTCAATTTTCACTGCGAACAACGATTAGTTTTTCATTAAACAGACTTAAGGGGTTACATGGGTTTGAAAATTACGAAAAATCGATTTTCTTTTTTTTTTGTTTATCTAATAATAGAATATATCAAGAATATTTTCCCAAAGTTTCAAGTCAATCGGAGTAAAACTCTAGGAGAGACAGCCTTTGGAAAATAGTTTCATTAGACGCGGCCGGCCGGGAGCGACGCAGGTACATCGAAACATCTGCTTCGATATCATTTATCTCAAAACTATATTTTCGAAGTCGGTGGACACGATTTCTCAAAAACTAATGAACCGATCCTTTTGATTTTTTGCACACTTCTTCTCAGTATGATTGACTAGTGAGTGAACGAAGGATTTTTTTTTCCTTTGATCACAACTGATTTTACAAGGCAAAACGTGTTGTAAATTTAGTCGAAAATTGTACTTTTTTACATATAACTCTGCCACAAATTCAAATTTCAATTTTTTTTTGAAATCCTTCGTTCACTCACGAGCTATACTCATCTACTAAAAGAAAATATTTGGTTTTTTTGATTTCAGATAAGGCTATAATTAGTTATCCTGACTACCGTAAGGATACTTTTTTTTAAGGAGTCTCCGAAGACCGAGTGCCAACGAGTGAATTTTGAATATTTTGACTTGAAAATTTGGGAATATATTGTTTAAAGGTTACTCTTTTGTATGCTTAATAGTTTAAATAACATAAGTCTTTTCTTATATAAAAAAAATAGAGAAAATATGCTTCTTTTTAACCTTTGAATCCCATGTAACCCCTTAAAGAAACCTTTAACACAATAATTTTGTATTACATTAGAAAGTCACACAACATATTCGAATATATATTTTGTTCGAAAATTGACAACTGTCAAGTCACACATGACGTACATAAAAACAGAATTACCGATTTAACAATATCGCTGACAAGGCCAATATTCGTGTAGAAATTAGTGTGACCAGATGGCGATCGTCTTTCTCTTTCCAACATCGATAATTGCATATGCTCATCCTTGTCTTTTGGTGGTTTTTGGCAGATTTTGGCAACACTGGTAGACAGTATGGCGAGTGGTGAACGGAAAAACAAAAATTTACAGTTTTCCTTAGGGATTATATGGAAAAAATATTCGATACGGTTCTCGGGTGCCCGGGTATTCAAGAGTAATAAACAGTAAGTCGGTCCAGGAGGACACTTCTGACACCATTTTATTTCAATAACAAAAACAAGTTAAATTAAGCTTGTTTTCGTAACTTGTTTTTGTTTTACCCGATATACCTACGTGAATTTGAGAATGGAACGTACATCAAATTTAAACCAGAAATCAAAAATAAAATAAAAAATAAATGTTTAAATTTGGAAAATTAAAGTTAGTGGTCGTAATTTGTTTTTGGTTTACCCTGTATATATGAATTTACTATCAAAAAAACCGCAGCCAAAAATAAAAATCGATAGGTCCGAGCGTTTTTCCAAAAAAAGAACCTTTGAATTTTAAATAAATTTATTCCATACATTTTGCGCTTACTGTATATGTATATTTACTTACAAGGGAACCGTTCGAGGTATACCCTACCGATTTTAATGAAATTACGCACACTTATAGTACTATGAAAACTAATTGATACGTATTTTATTTTATCGGCAATGATTAAGGTTTAAGGGGTGAAACTCACCCCCAAAGTTTTGCTCAATTTTCGTTTTTTGGTGATAGCTTTTGATCCAGATAAGTTAGAACAATGGAAAAAAAACCAAAATGTTCGTCTTTCAATTCTCTATCGACCTGTGAAAGTCCGGAAAAAATATTGCTAAAATAACGAAAAATGGACGAAATTTTGAGGGTGAGTTTCACCCCTTAAACCTTGACCATTGCCGATAAAAAAAATACAGTTCCCTTGTTAGTGCCATAGAGATTCATATATAAAATAAGTGTTAATGCTGTTATTTATCGGTGAGAAGTTTTTCTACTCACCGTACTTTTATTTATTTTTGTATTAAAATTACTTTAAATTAAAATTTATTTCAATATATACGTTTATACGTTTTTGTACTTGAACCCCTTGGCTTCTGACTCCTTCATTTGTTAAAATTAATTGGCTTTTTTAACCACTTTGATTTTTCGAAATAGAAGTTTCATGATCTCTGCGACAATAAGCTATTCATTTTAATTAAATATATATGTGACAATGAGATCGGAAAAAAGAGTACAAACATGTCACTTAAATGTTATTTATGAGAACTTTAGGTAATAAGAAAATGTTACTTTATACGCCATTAAACCACCATTAAAGTGACTAATCGTAAGTATCAAATTATATCAATTACTTTATTTCAATTTTCAACCCCATTTTCTCTTTATTGATGTTTTTGTGGGTATGTGGCTTCTTTGTGCGTCGTTAGATAATCTTTGAAAACGCTGTATTATTTAAAAAATAAATACCATAGTAGGCTAAGATGGGGTAAAATAACCATGGGGTAGGACAACTATCTTACTCCTATTTGTAAACAAATTATTCAATTTATCAGCTTTTGATAATGCAAACGCGAATCGATAATATGGAATGTTTGTAGCCATTTGGACTTCTCCATCTGCGTTTGGAAAATATTTATTTTCTAATATGTGTTTTGAGCGTTTCCAAGCGCAATACAAAAAATGGATGAAACTATAAAAAAAATCATTTCTTTATTTTTTATTACTGTTTTCTATATTTTTATTTTATTTTCTTGCTCTAAGCCATAAAATAAAATAAAAAAAATAAAATAAAAATAAACAATAATAAAATTACAAACTTTTTGTCATTTTTATCACTGAAAAATTAAGTAGTTGTTTTACCCCATCTAATGGTGGTAAAACAACCGCTTCCTACTTTTTTTTGAATCAATATAATTCACTAAGAGTAGGAGTTACATACATATAAATTTTCTATATGAATTTTGTAGCCATGATCTCAAATTTTTCAAAAGTAATTCAAATTTCTATTTATTTTGAAAAATGTGACTCCTGTAGCGTGAAGAGTTAAAAAATATTTGTTTTATCCCATCTTATCCTACTTGTTTACGAGCGGAACTTCATCATTGGAACAAGAGGGGTTTGGATCAACCGAGAAACAATGCGCTCTACAAGTATTAGAAGTTGAATTTTCAATGTAGATTTTGTGAAAAATCTATTTATGTAGCGAAGTGTTAAGACTTTGTTTAGGGAGTAAAAAATCGACACGTAACTTTAACGATAAAAAAAGAAAGTGAGAATCGTAAAGGAAATAATCTGATTGCAGATTAAAATCGGCAGAGGCGTTATAATTACGCAGCTATTCATTTGTCGGTCAATAAGAATCCCAGGACAATCAATTATGACAATTACACAGGGCAATTACGAACGTTAATTCGTCTGTCCCTTCTTTTTTATATACCTAATAAAGAAACATTTTATAATTACAGAATTCTTGAAAAAGGACAAAAGACGTCTTTGTATCATTTTTAAATCAAGAATTTAAGACGACTCGTTATAAAGTCTGTTTTTATATTATTAATTTATTTTATCTTAAATCCAAAGACCAAAAATATATTCTTGTATTTTATTTTATTAGAACCAAAGCTTTTCGTCCGATTAGGCATCTTCAGGGTTTTTTCTGTTACAAGTTAAATCTAAATGTATGTTATAACCATTAAAATTAGGACGATATATGAAGACATTCACAGACTACATTGAATATTCTTAAGTTAAAATTTGATTTTGAAAAATGTTGAAAAAAAAATTTTTGAAAAATTGAATCAAATTTTAACTTAAGAATATTCAATGTAGTCTGTGAATGTCTTCATATATCGTCCTAATTTTAATGGTTATAACATACATTTAGATTTAACTTGTAACAGAAAAAACCCTGAAGATGCCTAATCGGCGAAAAGCTTTGGTTCTAATAAAATAAAATACAAGAATATATTTTTGGTCTTTGGATTTAAGATAAAATAAATTAATAATATAAAGACTAAACCAAAATTTGAGAAACTCCTCCACATAATATTATAAAGTCTGTTTTGTCTAATTTGAATCATTTTTTCAAATTACCAATGCATCAAAATTTGATATAGTAGACAACAATTCTGAGGATGACTAAATCAAGAAAAGGTGTTGAAGAATCTTAGGCGATATCTGGGATCTCTGCTGTATCATTTTTGAAGATGCTCATTCAACTAGAATTTGTAATTTTTTTTTGTGCATTTAGAAAACAAATAAAAATAATTAATCTATAATAATTATATCGGTGGTATTAAACGTTCTGAACGAGCAATATAGAAAGAACAACAAATCTGTACATCGGGACATACTGTATATTTGGAGTAACGATTTCCATTGTGAAAGTCATAATTATACATAGAATAAACTCTGAATACATTATACATCGAACAAACTCTAAAATATACTACAATAAACTCTGACAAATACAAATAGAAAAATAAAACGTATTTCAATTAGGGGGGATTTGCGTTTTAGATACTTTTTTCATACTACAAATGTTGTAACCTGACAGGAAACTATAGGGTGTCGTTCTAACTGTAATAGACGCCATAATATTGATAAACAATTTCGTTTGTTTACTTTAACCGAAAATCGACTGTAATTTTTTTCCTTATTTAAGACTAGATTTGTAAAAAATAAATTAAACTCACCTTCTTATTGATCGCGTACAAAACACGAGTTGGTTCGTCATTTTTCAGTGGTCGTACCCGCACAGCGACCATCAACTTTTCTTCTCCGCACTTCAAAGGGGGTCTGCTCGAGGTGTCGCTGCCCGAAGAACTAGGAGTCTCTGGAGTCATGGCTTTAGTCACCGACATTCATTTAAGTAATAATTTCATCAAGAAAAAAAAGTTACTCGAAATAACGCGTCATGGATTACAAAGAAATACAGGTGAGCACCTCGACCTTTTGAACCGCACTAAGTTTTGATCGTTTTACAGGCGTCCAGGGTCGCAGGGGTTGTTCTAAGGACCACTAAGATTCGAAGGCTTGACATAGAGTTTACACATTGTTTTAGGTTGCTGAACTGTTGGCAGGCCTAAGTTATCAGGCGCGAACTCTCAAACAGTTCAATAAAATTTAAATGAGGAACGTCACGGTGCCTTCTTTACAATAAACATTGTTTGACAGTTCAATTTAGTACTTAAATTTAATTAAAAAAATAAATATTTGTACGTTTTCAACTTCAAAGTTCTTTCAGGTTATCTTCTTTCGCTTAGTAATCTAAACTCTATGTTATTTGTTCAAAAGCAAGAATTTTTTTAATCGTGATTGGTACAATTCGGATAATCCATGGAACGAAACTTTTGTAAAAACTTAGAGGACCTAAAGAAGCGATACATCTAGAAATTCAATCCAAATATAAAAAAAATGAGTTTTATAAGAGGATACTTGTCTAATACAATCAATAACACCTTTAATTTATTCAGTTTTAATTCTTAAATCCTGTACAATAAAATTATGTCTTTATTAAAAAAAAATTTATTAGTTCTATTATATGTCAAAGCTTTTCGCCTTCATCGACATTAGGACTAAAATTACAATTTATTAATACCTAAGTTCAAACTGGTTATTAATTACAATATTCTTATCCTTATATTACTAATTCTTATATTCTAGTTAACAATTAATATGTATATCTATTAGACAGATTCACATGAAGTTGTACAAATTTACATATTATAATAATCAAGGTAGGTTGTATTTTGTTCTTAAATTATTATTATTTGTCCCTATCATTAATTTTTAGTTTATATGTCCTAGTTATCATGCTCTGGTTGTTTTTTCTCTATATTTTTTGTGATTTTTTCTTTATATTCAACATGCCTTCAATTCTTTTGTTATACATTTTAATTTCGGGAAATAAAGTCATTGTATTGATTAATTTATTATTCCTATTTGCTAGTATGTAATATTTTTCTATTGTGTCAATAATCTCTGTGTCTGTCTCCTTGAGTAATATATGGAATTTAGTGTTATTTATATTTAATGTATTAGTAACTATGTGCTTAGCGTATGCAGATTTAATATCTTCCAAGTTAATTATTTTAATATTATTGTATTTTTTGACTTCAGATGTATGTTCTTTAAACCGTGTATCAAACTTACGAAACATTCTGCCTATGTATTTATTATCTGTTTGTGTCGTTAGACAATAAATTCCACTTTGTTTTAAGTTTCTTGTTTTATCCTTATTTTAACAAAATATGTTTTGCAAAGTTGGTGGTAATTTGAAAGATATATTAATGTTTTTGTCAGAGAACAATTTACTTATTTTGTATGAAGTAGTACCTAAGTATGGTAAACTATAATATTTATCATTAATATTTTTATTTTCAATTTCAGAATTATTATTCATTAGTGTTGTACTGATTGATATTTCATATTTTTGTTTGCGTCTATGATATATTCTGTAGAATATATTATTTGTGTTATTTTATTCCTGAGAATAAAATAACAGCATTGTATTCACTCGATATCAATCATGTTGCAATCGCACCTATTGGTTATGTGAAAACAGCAGCTATAATATCCTAAACCTGATTTGTTTGCTTAAATTTGAGGAGTTCTGATTGAAATTTTCATAACGAGTAATAGCTTAAGGATATGTTCCTAAACCAATTTCGAGTGAAAAACGTTTAGTGAACATGTTCCCTAAATTCAATCGTAACCGAATTACAAGCATTCCAAGGATTGAAAAAATTATTATTTCAGAAGGTATAAAATAAAAACAACTGTTAATTTCGCAATTATTAAAAAACTAAAGTATTGTATTGCATTAATTGTTCAAAATATTCCCAATTTTTTAATACAGGGTTGAGCTGTTCTCAAAATGGAAAATGAGACTCTTTATAGTCTAGAAATTAGCATGACTACTTTTTGCTTCATCCATAATCTGAGCAACAAGTTGTTCTTTTATAAAAGTTATATCAAGGAATTGGGTGGACATTTTGAGCAATTAATGCAATAAAATTCCTTAGTTTTCCTGTTTCTAGTATTTTACCCCTTTTTGTTTTTTGTATTTTACTTTTGATACAGTTGGAAATAGATAAATAGATAAGATTAAATAGCTGTTCTATAAATATGACTTCGCTTACCATTTCATTATTGTAACTGATATGACAGTGACAAATACATTTTCTCAAATATAGTACAAAGCGTCAGTTAAGTTCATTTGAAAAAAATTAAATAATTACGCTATTTAAAGAAGATCGATTACACCAGTTTACAAATATTCTGCAGCTGATTAACCAATGTCATTTTCCCATGTATTTTGGTCCAGTGAACCCAAAAATCACACTCAAAAATTTTTTCATGGAAGCGTTTTCGAGTTATGAATTTTTGTAATTTTTTTTTCAATTTTCGGAGGTGTTTCGACATTTTTTTATATATCTTGAGTTATACTCAATTGATTTGAATGAATAAGTTCTTAAATCAAAGGTAATTGAGTCCCCTACAACTTTCTATCATACAGTTTTCATGTCAAATTAGTAGTTTAGTTGTTAACGATTTCAATAAGTTGAAAAAAAAATTTTTTCGGCCAAAATCGGAGTCATAAATTCACATATCGTCCTGAGAATAATAGAAATCGCAAAGATAGGTCCAGTTTCAATTTTTTTACGTGAAGCTGACACTTTTCTGAACAGAGTAAGCTACTTTAGATGCAAATCTATGGACAAATAATGAAGTTATGAATTTTCCAGTTGATGACCAAAATTCAAATTTGAAATTTTTGTTGTCAATTGTTTGCATGTTGACAGATTTGTCACGGCGTGACAGTTAATACCTTTTTTATTAATTGATTTTTTTAACAAAACCTGCGATAAATTAATTATTATTACGTTTCGTCGCCGAAAAAGTAAAAACTTAGGATCCCTAAAACCATATAAATTGTAAAGTTCAACAATTTTTTTCCATCAAAATACTACCAAGGAAACAAGTACAAATTAGATAATGCAGAAATGAATATATGAGGTTTTGACTTTTCGATAACGAAATATTGAGGGTGTTACAGCTTCTTCAATATATTCAATAGTTTAATAAAAAATGTTGACAATATTTTGTTGATCGTATAAGGGATACTTTAATATATTGATCAATTTCCGATAGGACAGCACAAGTACCGCCCTCCCAAGTTAAGCAACGTGAGTGTTTCCAAGTCTATGCCAGTCATCAAGTACTTATATGTAGGTATATAATTTGGTTCATTTAAAATCGAACCACCCCTGTAAAATTTTCATTTACAGTCCGATTTTTTGATGATTGTTTTTTTAAATTGTAGGGCATCAAAAAATCTATTCTAGAATAAGCACTTATCATGATCGTTTAAAAACCAACGTCTACTTTGCCTCTTTTATGGCAAAATTTCAAGAAAACCGTTTAGATTTTACAAGGGTTTTCTTTTCTAAATTGGACATATTTCGTTGTCCTATAACCTTTTTAAGAACAAGCTCTTTTTAACAACATTTGGAATAGAATTATTTGGAATTAACGTCAAATTAAAAAAAATCCCTAAACGTTTTTCTTGAAATTTCGCCATGAAAAAGACGCAAAGTAGGCCTTGGTTTTTAAGCGATCGCGACAAGTGTTTGTTTCAAAATAGATTTTTTGATACCCTACAATTAAAAAAAGTCATCAAAATCGGACGGTAAATAACAATTTTACAGGGATGGTTCTGTTTTAAATGAGCCACACTGTACATACATATATCGATGGCCTCAAATCAATACCTCGTAAGTCCAAAAAAAAAATGTTTGGTTTTTTTGCATTAATGGAATCTATTTTACGCTCCGCATCATCTATTAAAAGCTAGTAATTTAAAAAAAAATCATTACGCTGGAATTAGTGGTAAAACAATACCTCGTATCTCGGATTGCGACAAAAGCTATACAATAGCTTGTAAGTCTTCATTATTAGATAATGAGGTTATGTCTGTTAATAAATTCAGGGATGTCATTGCTTATTTAAACATTTATGTTTTGATGATAGTTAATTATAATTGTAATTACAGTCCCTTATAACTCATTTTATAAGATATACAGTAAGTATCAGAGATATATTATTGGTTATATGTATGTAGGGTAAACTGGTCCATAGTGGGATACGATTTATAGTGGGAATTTGAATATTTTGACTCCTTTATCGTCATTATAGAGCTAAATCAAAGATGGTATAAAGCCAACGTAAACTGGCACGTAAAACATATGTTAATTTCCATAAATTTCGCCTAGTTAAAAGAAAAATTAATTTAAGGTAAGTAATGTGTGATATATTTATTTTAATGAACATGTTCAAGTTTTCTCAAATAATTCTTACAATAAATACTTTTTCGATGAAATTCTGTGATGGTGATCTCAAGCATTTATAACCTCACTTATAATTTCTAGATCTTGACTGTAGTTCTACCACTTTAATAAAATATTTCTCGATTTCTCTTGTAATAAAAGAAGGTCTATAGTGGGACAATAGTTTATGGTCCATACTGGGAGGTAATGTTAATTTCAAAACATTCTAAGAAATATGTTTCTTTATTAGATTTAAATATGCCGCGACATCCACGGTCCCAGTTAGCCGCGATATTTGAGACAAGCAGACAATTTCACGAAAATTATGAAAATTCTATGCGTGCTGCCGTGGAAGATGTTATTAAAAATGGATTGAGTTTAGTAAACGCATCCAGGAAATATGGCGTTAGCAAGTTAGCATGCATTACATAGAAAAGTACAGAAATATAGACTAGCGATTCAAAATAATGAAAATGAACCTCCAAATGATTTGAAGTTCGGTAGACGTCATGGGTTCAAGCAAATTTTTACTAAAGAAGAAAAACAGCTTTTAAGTGATTATTTAATTCGAGCTTGTGAAATGTGTTATGGATTAACACTAATTGGTACCCGTGAATTAGCTTATTATTATGCGATAGCTAATAACAAAACTATCCCCCAATCTTGGCAAGATAAAAAACGAACTGGAGTAGAATGGATGAATAATTTTAGAAAGCAACATCCCACTCTCACGCTTCGCAAACCAGAAGCGACTAGCCTCAGTAGGGCTACAAGTTTTAATAAACATAATGTGACCCTATTTTTCAATAATTTAAAGCAGATCATGACAAAATATAACATTCAACCCAATCAAGTGTACAATTGTAA
>JABRWK010001176.1:0-10279 GCA_013372445.1 Hypothenemus hampei | reverse complement strand
TTATTACAATTTTATATAAAATAAAGGATAGTCGTACCTCCGCCACTGGTAAATGGTTAAAGCTGGTATTTTTTTGAATTAAACCTACCAATATGATAAACTCATATTCCAAATTTGGTTAAAGAATATTAAGCTATTTAGAAATTAAAAATGAATAACTGTTGTTTTTTAAATTTTGGCACCCTGTATCTCGAAAATGATGCGTTTGCGGACCTATGTTAATAAGAACTTTTTTTCTTAAAATGAGCCAAAGTTCGTTTTCCGTCACATGTTTTGAAACATCCTGTATATAGTTATTTTTATTTATTTCTTCGCTTGAAATACTGATTGTCTTTTCTTAGGCACAAGAAAAATTATATTAAATTTTTACACACGTAAATTCGTCATTACCGAATGTCCTATTTTTCTAATAATACTATTACCTTCTCTATTTTACTATTTACAAAAAACAATGTCGAATTATTGATGATGTTCTAACAAATGGTCAATTGCTTTCAAGTTTAGAAAGAATTTTCAATCAGTTTAGAAAACTAGACAACTTAATCGAAATATACTCCTTGCCATGCATATCTTATGAATGAGGAAGCAAGTTCATTTATTTCATTTCAAGAAAAAAAATTATCAACTTTGTTTGACGTTAAAGCACTGTTTCTTATGGGGAGATTTGCGACTTATGACCTAACGGTTTTGGTATTTGGTTGGTATTAAAATATAACTTTAGTTTCATTACAAAGCAAGCATAGCAGTTTGATGCGTTTTGCAGCGGTACTTCTTGAGAAATGATAAGTAGTACTCCATAATGGGCAAATGTTTCGAAGATTGGACTTTCCTTTGCTAATTTTCTACAATTCTAAGCGACAGCTTACACCTGAAAAATGCTGAAGTAAAATTAGTTATACATCTCTTTCACATCCAACTTTATTTTGTCAAATGGCAACCTAGGTCATGTGAGAGGTTCTATGAAGAGTTCTTCAAAAACTGCATTCGATGGTGCCAACAAAGTAAATAAAAGTAAAGTAGAACTATTAATTTCGTTACGATAAAACAAGGGCTATTTTTTTTTACGAACGATACCTTTTTTGATAAAATGAGTTATTCGAAGTGGACAATTAACACTCCCCTGATTCGATTTAATGTAACAAATGTTGAAATTGACCTTCATCTTCCACTTGACATGCATCAAGTCTAGGGTAAATACTATCTTCCACTACGAATACTTCCGACCGGTAAATTATTTATCTCCATCCTTATTATATATATACATATATTTTATCCTCAACGTTTTCGAGCTTATTCTGATACATGCCTTCATATAAATACCTGCATGTAAGACACCTTTGTGTCAATAAAATCATATCGATCTAACGAGCGATTTGAAAAAATTTGGTCCAAGTATCTTCGAACATTTATACCAAAAGCTGTGTGCTATCCTGTAGGAACCATATTGTTTCATGGGGAATATTTAAATTATTCTCATTAGGAAAAAAACTGCTAATGCAGGTGTTAACTCAAATGAGACGAAATCTAAATAACGCTCAGCAGTCAAATTTTCATCGAAGGAAAAGAAAAATAGACAGAAATAGGTCCCAAAATTCTGTTATTATGTCTGCCCACATATTGACTTTTTGGGGATATTATGTATGTTTTTGTGTATGTTGTGTAAGTATCCAATGTGGGTTTTCAACTGAACAAAATCAATAATTATGTCTATTGGACCTTTCATTTAATAAAACATAGCTTCAACAGAGAAAATAATATTATTAAAAAAAATTGTTTTCCTCACATCATGCCATTATTTCTTAACAGAATTGTAATCTTCTATCGTAATTATCGTCAAAAAGTTGCTGAAAGGAGTATATCAAGATTTTTTCTTCACTTCAAACTAGTGGCCGGCCAGTTTGAGATAAATCATTTACTGTTCGATTTTCTTCAAATTTGTGAAATATCCTACTTGCAATTGATTGCGCTTTTGAATTATCAGAATACTTTGCATTAAATAACACACGAACCGCATTCTGACTCTGTACCTTGTCTCCACAACCCAACAACATTAAAATTTCAATCCTGTGCACCTTAACTGAAAAATACTTTTATTAAGGAACACAGAAACAATCTTATATTAAACTTCAAAAACTAGTCACATATCGTGACAATCGACGGTGATAAGGAACAAAAACTAGTGCAAAATAGTATCTATTTTTAGCTTCAAGCATACAAAGCAGATTTTTTCTTTAACATGATCATTTCTTGTAAATTACATAGGTTTTTGATAAGTAATAATAGATTTTGGAATTCTTGAAACGAGCAGACCCCTACTTTTTGGACACCATCGAATAGAGTTTTTGAAAAGCTTTTCACATGGTTTAGATTGCCATTTAAAAGATGAAAGTTGGAGTAGTTGAAGGTGAAGGGGTTGCAAATATGAGATGCATAAATAACTAAAAGTTGATAAAGAATTTCAATGAAATTGCATGCTTCGAAGTTTTTATAAAAATCGCTTACATAAAGGATAGGAACTTTATGCAGGACTTTTTAACAACTTCCTATAGTGTGGCCAATTTAAAAGCGACGGAGTTCTCTGCCTTTTTTTTATTGATATTCCGAATTTAATGGGTAATGTCCGAAAATTTAGAGAATTAAAATGTCTACTTATGGTGAAAAATCATCAGATTGAAGTCTAGTAGGAGACTTTTTTTGTGTCAAAAATGACAGAAAAGATTTAGGGATTTTTTAATGTAAAAAACAAAGTATACCTACTACTGAATTCGACATTTTTTAAAGCGAATATTTAACTAATTTGATAAAAAATAAGTTTAACATACCATAAATGACCCAAACTTAACCTGCATAATTTTATTGATGTGTTGTACATTTACAAATAGAACAAAAAGTTCATTACAACTTAGATCAAAAAATGCTTCTTAATATATTTACAACCCCCCACTTGAGAACTACTGAAAGTGCATTTTTACTAAATATCTCCAAAACAAGATGATATAAATTACAAAATTTTGCACACTACCTAAACATAATACTTATATCACCTTGTTTGGCAGATACTTAGCAAAATGCGCCTTCAACACTCCCCAAGTGGAGGAGCTGTAACTGCCTTAGGAAGCATTTTTCGACCCAAGTTGTAATGAACTTTTTGTTATACTTGTGAATGCACAACATGCTGATAAAATTATGCAGATTAAATTTGGGTCACCCTGTATAAAGAAATTTTCAGTTTTATTCACTGCTCTTATCAATTTATTAATATAACGCAAAAATTTCCCTATAAATTAAAAGAAATTATTTTTTGATAAAATTTGGTATGCTATATATCCCAAATCGGTTATATTGGGATCTCGGAAACTACAAGAGATAAAACAACGGTTAAATAGGGACTGTTTTAGACAATTGGTTCAACTCTCAATGGCGTTTAAACGGCAATTCTATTATAGCTTTTCTGGTTTTTCTATTATTTTTAAAAAACTGAAATGCTGCATTTTCGAAAATAGTTTATAGTCGTTTTATTTAAAAAGATATTTCAGATTTGTAAAAATTTCTCTAAATCAATTTTTTGCGTAATTTTGATTCCTTAGTTATTTTTTTTCTTTTTACAACGATATACGATGTATTACACTTGATAAAAAATCAATTTTCTAAAAAATTCATGAGAGAAATTTACATAAATCTGGTTCTAGAATTTTAAAACTGATGTAACGATAAAAAAAACCGTTTTGCTGTTATTATTTTTCCGATAAAATTTACAATTTTTATTACCCTGTATATTCCTAATGCACATAATATATTAACCAGATCTAATTCATGCGTGTTTTAAATAATGCCAACCATTTTTTAATTCTTATTAATTTCAAGAAGCGAGAACTTGCTCATTACCAATTCGGTGCGATCTTACTCCTGAGTTTACAGCTCGTGTTCTTACTGAAAGATATAAATTTCGATTCTTTGCACCTGTGCAAGGGTCATTTCACCTTTGATATGACTCGTAAAATTCCTGAACGAAAACATCCCGACAAACTACTCAAAATACGACCCAATGTCTCGGGAGTAAACTAACTTATTTAAGTTCCGCCATTTAGCCGGCCTCTCTTATTTACCAGGGCGGTTCTCATACATATTCCGGGGCAAATTATCAAATTAACCAGTCATTTGCGCGCTTCCTCTAGACGGTACCGAAACTACTCCTGGATTGCTTAAGCTGTATCTTAAACTGCATTAACCGTTTTGTCCTCCCTCTTATGTGTCATAGATATAATGCACTTGCCCCACAAACTGGTCTTGAGGCAAATAAATTTTCCTAAAATTTAATTTGATTGTAATAAATTTTGTAATTATATTGATGTCAACTGCAGTTGTTATAAAGCCGGTTATGCTAATTAGGTGTATGGCAATCCAATAAATTGTCGGTGCAAGCGCTTTAGCTTGTTCGTATAATGAACTGAAAGCCTATACTGTTCGAAATTGGGAATTCGAAATAAAGCGTCGACTACGTTCAACAATAAACAATAGTTCCATATACTTGTAGTTCGGTTGTTGAGTAACAAACAAAAGGAAAACTGAAATGACGCATGCTATTGTATTTCTTGCAATCCTGTAGAAACACAAAAAGGAAAAATATTAAACTTTAGATTAATGAACTCATTATTATGTAATCATTTTCTTTCTTAATAATTTCTACCTTTGCTAATACCGTTTTGCTTAATGAGGATAATTTATCTCAAGTTTCAATACTCAGTCGTGAGTTGGTTTATTTACTATTGTCTTCAGAATAATTCATATCTTATATTTCACCGCTATTTATTTTTTGTAGCACCTCTTAGATTTTTTATACAATAGATACGTTGCACAATTATTCATGGTAAAATGCTGTAAACAATAAAAAAAATACAATCATCGTCTCCTCTATGCTCTCTCTATTTTTTAAAAATAACAGTAACCGGATTCTCTAAGTATAGAGATAATATTAGTTTTTATGTATAAAAGAACCTTTTGGTAGAAAAATAATAAGATGAAATGGTAAATAAAAATTCTTTGTAAATTTGCTTAACTAACACGTAATCAAACTTATTTGTTCCGAAAAGGGACATACAATTTATAACATATCACTGAATAATTAATAACCTTTAATTTATATAGGGAAGCGGCAACAAAATTTCTATGCTAATGTTGTCCGTTTAGGTATTATAATGTGTCGATCCAAAAAAAAAATTGCTTTGCTTTTTCCTTAAACTTACAGAAACTTTATTTATTGCAATCGTTTTTTTGCATTCTTTTTTTTTATGTAAGTAATTCAAAATGTATTTAGTCTTTAGAGAAAGAAAATTCTCACGACATCCATCGTAGACTCGACTTGTTTCCATGTTATTATTCTACCTTTGGCATTTGATTTCGAAGAATTAGGTGTTCTTTATACAGATTTTTTTTTAAACATGTATTGAATTTTAACTGTTATCTTTTTCAGTTGGAAAATAATATAAATACATATGTCGTACTCCCTGGTTTCGTTCTCTCATTGAATATTAGATCTTCTAAATTATGATATTTTGTTTTTGATACACATTTTACTGATTGGTTGCAACAACGATATAACTCAAAATCAAGAATATTGGAGTTATACATATAAAACGAATGTTTTCTCTAAATTTTTTAAACAAATCAAAGTCCCGTATTTATGTAATATCTCCATGGTTGGACGTTTCAAAATATAATAAAGTAATTGATGCAAACTATTTTATATCTGAATAATAGTTAATCGTATTTTAAATTGCAATTATTTAGAAATAACCATTTTGAGTTGTTTATAGCAAATAAACGATATCTGCAACTTCAGATGTATCCTTCACTGAACCCGTAAATGATGCTAAATAAACAAAAAATTTTTGTGTTGAGTTGTTACATTATTAATAATTCTCAACACTTACCGTCAATTTGACTGTCTCGGCCGATGTTTGCCAAATCTTGTCTTTCAAGTCCTTTTTTGTTACTTTTCAAATCGTTTTTTTCCCTGCCTGTAAGTTTTTTATTAACAGATCCCAAGTATTCTGAACTGTTCTTTTATTTCTATAACAAAAAACTTTTTATCTGTTTCAACTATCATGCTAAGTTCATTACTATATACAATTTCAAATAGTTTATCAGTGAAATAATTTCTTTTATAGTCGGTAAGGCTTTTTCTATAGAATTCTTTGGCAGATTCCTTCATCAGTTACTTGCTGTTTTCATATATGAATTCGATTTTTTTTTAAATTAGCCGTTTCATTAATAATTAACCTTGCGATTTTGCAAATAGTTTATTTTTCACATTGTACCTACCTATATCGTAAAAAAGAAGTGTAATACAGTTGTGTACATATTGGATATTTTGTAAAATTTTTGGTTTATTTTTATTTTCTTTAGTTTATATTTTAATCGCTTATTTTAACAATTGTTAAAAAAACGATAGTTATTAATTGAATTAAGAGTAAAAGTTAAAACAAAATATTTTAGAGTCAAAAAATGACTATTTTATAACTTTACTTCTGTGAAACATCCATAATTACTGCCGTACTGGTTTAAATGACACTGTTTTGAGCATAAAAGAAAAGAAGTTAAGCAATGAAACGAGTCAGTGTTGAAATATATAAGGGCTATCATAACAATCATCCACACAGACCTCTTTTCTTCCCATTTTGAACCGAGTTTTTTTTTATTTTGGCATTAGTTTTCTTAATGTCACATTATTTACTGTTAAAAAATCCAACATATTTACATACATGTTACTGATAAAAATTAGATTTAACATGGAATTTCTAGTTTAATTTGAACAATTCTATAAAATAAATTCTGTTGCTGTCACAAAATTATCAAAGAAAATAAAACTGATTATTTATATGTGGTTTTCTAATCACTGCAACTTCTCAATTGGAAATTTTAATGTACAATTTTTGAAGTAATCCGAATTGACAACACAAATTTGAACAACATTTAAAAGAAAAAAAATTCAATGCACTTTTATAACTATGTAAAATCTGGCTGGTTGCTAAGACAAATTGACTTATGTTTGTATTCAAATGGTAATAATATCAGCGAGTTGTCGAAAACAAAAGTTGTCTTTTATGGACTTCATGACGTTTTAACTTACTTGTAGGTAGGTACAATAAATTTTTAATTTGGTCACTAGGTTTCTATACTATTTGTTATTATATTTCAATCGAAACTTAAAAGTAACATTTTTAACTTCAATTAAATTATGAATAGACGGAAAAAAGCAATGTTCTATAAATTTAACCGAATCGAAACTAAAGTCTGATTGACCAATAGCTAAAACTTGTATTCTATAAACTTCACACTCACAGTAAGGTAGGTAGTTTAATTAATAATATATAACCGAAGATATTATAAACCATTCAAATAGCGAGTTTCTCTTACATTGGGTGAACACCAAACGGTTATGGCTAAAGATAAAATTTGGGATCTAATTTGCGCAGCTGTTATGAATTCTAAAGGAACTTTAACCGTAACAATAAATATGGCAAAACGATGTTTTAATTAGAAAATCATTATACGTCGTATTTATACGGATTAATTTTAAAGCCATTTATATAAATTTAACAATTTATATTTATTGCCATTGAAAAAGTAATTGTTTTGATTAAAATAATACGATTACGTGCTTGAAATCCGTTTAGCGATGATTTGCAGAGCGCTTTGAATTATTCCGGATTGCCAGTTTGCTATTTAAGGACAACCACTAATTTGGCACGGATTAGATTTGAATCAGCATCGATTGCATCAGTGTTCAATAGTTATTTTAAGTGGCTATATTATTTTCCTCTCCCTTTGAGGTATGTTATTATACACCATTATGATTTTCCCATACAATATACACATTTACATTAATACACATATAAACCAAGCCTGGAAGTTCTCTTTTTTCCCCATTATTTTATATGTTGCTCATAAAATATATAATATTTAAAGCTTTTGATGTAATATTAAAATAAAAAATGTCATCGAAAATTTAGTGAATATGATATTGTTCTAATGATAGGTGTTTTCTCCTCTACTGTATATCAGTTCAGCTAAACGCTGCGTATTAATAAATAAGTTGCTTACGACTACATAGAGGATATTGTTCCATTTCTCTAATACGAAGTAAATTTAAAATTTTAAGTCAGTTGATTGAAAAAAAAAGGTCCGCAATATTTTTTTATCTCAATATTTTACTAGACATAATGAAGTGGATCATCTCAGCTCTATGGGATTAATATCCGACCATTCTGCAGGTATCCCCAAGGTAATTTACTTTACCCTTTTTAAAAGCACTCTTAACCATTCAGCGATACTCCTAAATTAGATAGCTATGCTTCATAAATATTATGTTTAGCCCTGTTTCATATTTGTAGGTTATAAATTAATGAAGTTGCGCCATTGTAATTTTATACTTTCCTTAAAACTTGTAACTGCGAAAAGTTTATAATTTCTCTCGTCTTACACTGAGTCCTCTACAAATTGCTTGGCAGTAATTATCACTTTCCAATCTATTTCTTGTGAAAACAATAAAAAAATCCATTTATTTATAAAAACTACAGAAATCTATGGTCTTGGGTTTAGCGCAAATGGATTGCAGAGTCTCGAATTAATAAAGCGGATGCTATTAAAGTTAGTATAGTATAGAAATATCCCGCAAAGATTTTTCTTCAGCAACTAGATAGAATATTCCGCGTTAAATCATTTGTGGAACTTACACATTAGATCTGTAGTTGAAGGTTGATTACAGTAATCAAAATTGACACTTTTCGGATGTCTGCAAATTAAATATAAACCGAAGTAAACACTTTTTCTGTTTTGAAATAAAAATTATCAAACAACATTGGAGTACAGAAAAAAAGAAAAAAAATTATTTTCGAAAATGAAGAATTATAATTACTCGATTATATATTTTTTGAATATGATGATGTAACTTTGGACTGCTCATTTAGTAAACACTTTTTTCGCAACTTTTTAAAAATCAAACGGAAAAGATTGTCTTTATTATTATACAGACACTTGCATAGTGTTTCAGGAAGTATTTTATTATGTATAATTAGGGTTAATTATATTTCCATAGTCTATATATTAGAAAGTTTGGATATTCCTGGAGGAGTTGCTGAGTTAGTAAATCTTCACTACCGGGAGGAGATTAGTAAAACGAAACCAAAGGGAACGGAGAGCCATACCGTTACATAACATCTTATATTTCACACGAAATAACCACAGAAACTTCCAAGTTGGTAGTGTTATGCGCCAATAAAGATTAAAATCATTAATGCATCCTCTCCGTGGAGTTAACTGCATACCGAATATCTTGTTTTAAGTTCGAAAGTAAACAGGGAATTTGCGTTACATATAGACACAGACATATCTATATAAGGGTAAAACTAATTGGAAAAGCATTGCGGTAGGAGTTGTTTCAAAGCTTACGATATTACCACGAACCAATTCTAAATAGGAATATTGCCAGTTTGATAGGCGTACTGGGATGCGTTATTACTAACTGGACGAGGCTATATTTTAATGTGTTCTCCGTTAAAAAAAATTGCTTGCAATTGTAGGGTTTAGGATAGATAAAGTTAAAAAGATAAATTATTCTCGATTCTTTTTAGCTTAAATACGATTTATGTGCAAAGCCAAACATGAAAATATATTTATGCATCGACTTGGCAGTTGATCTTATTGTTAGACCTAGCGGTTTTCATTACACAAAAACATTTTTATTGAAAATAAATGATTATATTTCTAAAATAATTATTACATTTCAGGATCCTTTGGCCAGTACAGATATTAATGGGAACGACGACGATCCTATGCCCCAAGATAACGGAGACAATAAACATGGAACAAGATGTGCTGGAGAGGTAGCCGCAGTTGCATATAACAATTTTTGTGGAATTGGAGTGGCCTACAATGCGAGTATCGGAGGTAAGCAAGTTTTAACTTGATGAAAGTGCCCCGATAACTGTCTCCATTTACCTTTTCTGTTCTATATTTTTCCATTAGTTAAGTAAAACATTGAGCCCCATCTAAAGTTTTCTCTACGTGAAAGAAATTTTAATAAGACGGTCTCATTCCTGTTCATTAAAGCTGCCTTACTAATTAAATACTCTCGTTCAGCCCCCCTGAAATTGTTTTTTTATGAAAATTATTTTATATACAAACTTTTACTTTATCTTTCCTGTAGACAGTATTTTCACTGGGGATAAATTAATGGTTAGTTGCCTTAAATTAATTAAATTTTATTCAATAATTGTTT
>JABRWK010001175.1:0-10282 GCA_013372445.1 Hypothenemus hampei | reverse complement strand
CTGAGTGGACACCCGGTATGTATAATTGAAGCAAATGGACATTATTGCTCAGAAATAATGACAATTTATCACCAATTTAGCTCCAAAAATTTTCGGCTTGACTCTTCTGTACGAAATAGAAATGACACAGCTGAGTTATTTTTCATATAATCTTTCTGTATTTCCTCTTTATACATTTTTAGACGTTTTTTTAAATCTTGAGACTAGTATTTTTATACTATTGGAAATTTACTGCAAAATTCTGTTTACAAAGTGCTCTAATATTACAGTTTGCACCTCTTCATCGCTCTTAAACTTTCTTCTTCGAAGCTATTTTTTTAAATTTGAAAATCAGCAGTAATTGCCGGAATCTATTGGGTGAGCAAGCTTTTCAAAGTCACAATTTTTCAGAGCCGTTTAAGCAATGGTAATAGAAGCGTTTACTACTCTTTGTTTACAATAGGATTATTTTCCTTAAAATCTTAAAACAATATCTTATGAATCTTTGTTTTTGATTATTAACATTGTAAAAATCGGCATGACGTTATCAATTAAAAAAAAATTTTAAGCAACTGAGTCAAATACGTTTTTGAAATTTTGACCATTGTTTAACACATCATTCCGTATTATGATGTTGTCGATATTTAGTTTTAATTATTTCGGGGATATCGTCAGGCCAGAAACTTGACGCTAATTCTAAAATAAATCTAACGTAATAAATTTACTACTTCTATAAACTTTTAAAAGTTGCGTTTTTATTAAAAAAGTCTTTAGTCATCCTTTCTCACAGTTAAAATTTTTCCATTCTAAATTAACAAATATCAATACGTACTCTTTATTATTCCGTTTAAGAAAACATTTTTTAAGAAAGTAAATTGAAATTTGTTGGTAGAAGAAAAATTAAACAATATTTTCAGGAATAAAGTTATTTTAAATAAAATGATAATTTTTTGTTTATTAATTCAGGATGTATGCAGGTAAATCGTAACTCTTACCTTCTCTGTTGTGATCTTTATATTCATTTTCAAAAGCGTCCCAAGAAGTTTCATCACATATAGCAAAATGCACGAGCAAAAGAAAAACACAAAAATGCTCAGACACCATCACTAACAAATTAAAAGCCACTCTCAGCAAATGTAACCGACAAATGACGAAAAGAATGTACGTTTTTATGTTTTTTGGGACAAATGTTAAATAAAAAACTTAATAATAAACAATCTTTTGCTTGGTATTTTACAAAAAAAATCATCACTTATAAACGTACAAATAGGGATTTCACTGCTAAAGAACTGGACTAATACATTTATTATTATTATTACAGTATAAAAACCAGTTTAAAAATCTATTTATTAAATTAGGAAAAGCCTAATCATTCAAATAAAAAATATACAATATAAATACAATAAGACCATACAAAAATGTTACATGCTAGATATTTTCTAAAATTTTGATCCCTCCACATTTCATTTAACGTCCGACTTACTGAATTCTTCCTGTGCTTACGTTAATAACTACCCTCTCCCTACTATCTTCTCTATTAACACTGTTTCTTCTCGGAGGAGAGTTTCCTGGATGCATCCTACTTTTTCTACTCCTTTTAAATTTGGCTACATCCTCGCCAAAAACGTCTCCAGTTCTTAAGGCCGAAATCAAGTCGTCAAATTCTCCACCAGCTTTAGGATTTTCTCCATTTTTTAAATTGATATTCTTATTAATGACTGACAAAATTCCTTCTACACAAGAGAAAATGATTAATTATAGAAATTAGAAAACGTTAATCATTTTAAATCGTTTAGTCATATAATAGGAAAACTGACCTCGACTATGTTTCCTTTCCAATGTGAGTTTTTTCAATTGTTCTTCCTGTTTAGCTCTCTTTTCTTCTTCTTCTTGTTTTTTCCTCATATTCTCATTATCTTGTCTAGCTTCTAAGAAAGCTGTCAAAAACGTATCAAACATTCCGAAGAAATCGTCAGGTTGGGCATTTGTTGAATCTTCACCGAACAATCTGACCGCTCTTTCGAATCTCGTCTAATTATAATTATATAAATTATGTATTTTATTTTATACAATTATATATTAATTACCTTCATATCCTGGTACTGATCTTCAACTTCTGCTAATCTGCAAGTGGCAGTCGCTTGAAATTCTCTCATCACAGGAACAAACTTGTCATTGGCCAAAGGACTTTGGGTCCGATGAAACTCAATTTCTCTGGCGACGTCTTTAAGGCCGGCTCTTAATTGAGCCATATCCTTACTAAGTTCTCCTAAAGATACTTTTGCAGCTATCCGTACATGTGGTAGATCCTCATCCAGACGCAATACGTCCTTAAACTGTTTAATATTTCATAAATGTACAGTAATAAAATTAATTACAATATCAATACCTTCTTTTCTAAAATTTGCACTAAATAATGCAAAAGAGTTGTGCCTTTGGCTGAACTGCTCTTCGTGTCTGCTAAACGATTCAAAGATGCTAAACGAAATCCGGATGCATTTCCTCTCGCGCCTCTGTTCATGTAATTTCCTAGCGCCAAGACTATTTCTAGGAGCCGCCTCAACCGCCTTGACCTAGACACTTCCCTGGAAGCTTCCATCACGCTAGTAATTCGTGGTAAAATTTCATTTAGCGTTACTTGGAAGCGTTTTTTGTAGTGCAAACTCCTTAGCCTTTGCTCGTAATGTGGTACCCTAAAATCGATTCATTACAAAAATATTTTATAATTATTTGATTGCTTGTGTACTTGGAAATTTCATAGAGGAATCGATCGGCTCTTGCCATCGAATCTATTTCATCACTATGTTCTTCTAAGAGACCGCACTCTTCTGGAGTAGGAGTAAATTTCAGGAGTTGCTCGACCATGTCGATGGGTAAATTCTCCCTACTATCCATACTGAGAATAGCCTTAATAATGTCTTCATCCGACATTTTCAGCTTGGATAGCAAAATGGTACAATTTTGAGCTCGCCTGCCATCAATCACTGACAATACTTTCATCTTATTCTTTCCCATTTGTCTCAAATCTTCAATGGAACCTTCATTCTAAAAATGATATGGTCAGTTTGCGTAATTTATTCTGAAATCACGCCTTCCTTACAGTCACTCCGTTCTTTTGATAAGCACAGAATAATTTATCAATGCAGTCTAATTCCATAGTATTATAAAGTTTCGTATCGTCCAATTCATTCCAAATGGTGTCGTTTAATTTGCTCTCCGGTATTTTCGACCAATTAAACGATTTTAAAGGATTTGAAGGCTGAGGAATGTTTTTCTTGACCACTTCTGCTTTAAAGGGTTCTACAGGTGGTGTCAGTAATCCAGCTGGTGGCGGAGGCGGGGCTAATTGTCCTGGCGGAGGAGGAGGCGGTGCCAGAGGTGGAGGAGGCGGAGGAACGGAAGGTTCTTTTTGATTTTGAATATCAGAGTTACTAACGTCTAACATTGTCTTGTTTAGACCGATTGCTTTGGCGTCATCAGGGATGCTGCCTGAATTTACCAGACGTTCTAATATAGAAAATAATACATTTTAATGATATTACTTATTGTTAGTAAAGTCTATTTGTTTGTTAACAACTTGATAAACTTTATCTACATTTACCTAATCTAAACCTTTCACCACGTTCACAATTCACTTGTCTATCCAGTTCTGAGACTCTATACTCTATTTCACTTAATTTTTGTTTTGTTTCTATATGCTGAGCCGTTTCTTTTTCCAATCTCTCTTTTATTCTGCAAAAAGAAAATATTAAAATCTTTCAAATCGAAATTCCCTTACGTACCTGCATAGGCTCGATTCAATATCTTCTTTCTCTTGAGTGCGTTGGTCTAATTCCTGTTCCTTCTTTGCCAATTTACATGACATGTCTGAATTTTCCTTTTCTAGTTCATCGGCCTTTTTTCTTGCCGCTAATAATTCCTCTTCTTTCGTCAATAAATGTACTAGTTCCTTAACGTTTATGTTCAAAGGGGAAACATCTGGATCTTTATTTCCTAAGTCATCGTGTTGTTGGAGAACAATTTGTTGCACAATTCTGTCAAATAAAAGCCAATGTTGAGGATGAGATCCGTAGTCCAAAGGTAACAGAAGACTGTGTTTCAATAGAGACAGTAGGTGAGGATAAGCAGCAGTATGAGTAAGCTTTCGTCTAATTAAATCAAACATCGCCGTTGCACTTTTGGTGTCTACGTGGTCCATTTCAAACTTTCTAGCCAATTCTTTTTCATCCTCGTTTCGTACCATTTCAAAAAAGTCCAAGTGACGATCAAGAGTTTCATTTTCGTGTGCGCGTAATTTATCAATAATCGGTTGAATGCCCAACAAAAGAAATTCGTAACGTAAATGTAAACGGAATTCTAAATTTTCCTGACCCAAACCATAATTGAGTACGGCATTTACAAATGACATTATGGCAGTTTTCAGATTGACTTCATCTCGATAAATGCCAGTAGATCTGTCTAGGTCATTAATGATTCCTTGGAATCGTGTTCTTTCGAAGGCGTACTTTTGGTAATGATGCATGGCATCTAGAACTTTTTTGTGTCCTCCAGAGACAAGACATACGGCTCCAAGGATTTCTAGGACGGCTATTTTCGTTTTGATGTTGTCTGTACTCAAAGATTGAGCTATTCGGTTTATGCTGATGGGATGAGCTAAAACATGAGCTCTTCCAGTCTATATTCAAGAAAATATATATAATTAATTAATAGAAGTCAGAAATCATTTACAGAGAAATTAACCAAACTTAATTACTATAAATTACTATAAATGTAAGATATTGGATTCACTTTCACTTTATTTTTACGTTTTTGATTCTCTAAATATTTTAAAGTAATCAGTTTATAAAAAGAACTTACAGAATTGTTCATCAACGCTTTAACACAGCCAATAATACTTGTATGTATGGTACTTTGAGCGGTAAAATAGTCCATAGTTCCCAGAAAGTCCAACAGAACCTGGAGACCTTCAAGCTCAATAAATTTTATTACAAAACTGTGAGTGGATGTCCGTAGAGCCGTTTTCAGAGCATCAATTTGTTTTGTTCTGGTTCGTACCTCTTCGTCTGAATTGTTTTCTGGATATTTAAGCTACAAATATCGAAAAGACATTGCTTCAGATATTTAATAATTAAACAAATAACAACAGTACCGTCGCTAAAATTTTTAGTCTTTCAATATAATCTTCAGGAGATGTAGCCTGGTCTGTGGTATCTTCGCCGCCCTTTCTTGAACAATAAATTTGCCATTTCTTTTGAGGTGGCAGGCTGAGCATTGCCGCCTTATTTGGTGCTGTCAAATCCAATTCATCCTTAAAGCGAAACAAAACATAGGCAATTAAAAAGGGTAGAAAGATCAACGGAAACAGAACCATGTTTGCAATGTGGACTGTTTTAATATTTTTGCGGATAAACTGTAGCAATGCTATTTTCCAACATTTTCTTTCCTTATGAGTTCGCTTTTATTTATACTTATCGAAAAAAATTAATCTCGTAAAATAACGACCACTATTATCATAATCATCGATCGACAAGAATATACGCCTATTAGATAATCATTATTACTCATTACGTCTTCCTGCATAGTAGAACCACAAAGAGATTTCTCGAGTACCCGAGCGATTTACTTCGAATCAGCCTTACTTAACGTTATGTAAAAAAGCGGAGTTAGGCAATTTTAGAAGAACCCCCCATTAGTGGTTATCGTAAAGCATCTCTACGCGGAAATTATTTAAAATAACATATGGGTAAACACGGGTAGAATTTGCTCATTGTTAACAAAAAATAACCTTGAAGCACTTACCACGAGCTCAGCAAATTTCATATCCAACTCCTCCTCGGAAGGCATAGGTTGAGTGGGGGTGATGGCCTGGAGCTTTCCTGTGTTCTCTACGATATACGTGATTTCTGGCGGTTCGTCATCCTATAAAAGAAAAGAGAAATTTATTTGAAATATTCCTGCAGGGCAAATATTTTGACGATTATGATTATTATATTAAAATTTCACCGGTTGCTTATTAGCCATGGTGATTCATTAAACATAAACTTAAAAAGATATGGGGTAAACTAGAAATCAAGACTTGGATAGATTTATTCTTGTAATTTTATTGTAATTATCGTAATGAAAAGTTTTATTTTTTTATAAAATATTTTAAGTAATTTTATACTAGTAATTAATAATTAAAAATATAAATAGATACAGGGTGTCTGTTTTTATTTCATTGTTGAAACTGGTGATAGGGGAGGTTACAAGTTATTAGCTGACCTCAATATTCTTATATGGAAATATGAACGGCTTTCGACCTATTGGCATCTTTCTTATAATAATTTCAATACCTTTGCTGCATAGAATTGAATTCACATTTATAATACTCTATTAGAATCTGCAGAGAATACTTCGTCATTTTAACCATACGAAAATTTTAACATTCATAAAAGACGATATTTAATGATATACACATATAAATAAATATTTAAATTATAGATGAATTTTAGAAGGCTGATATAAGGTTCCTCCAAAATATGTATAGGCTGAATTCCAATAACAAAAATATTTTGTAATTTTAAATACAAAGTAGAAAGTAAAATTTCTTTCATTTATGACAGCAAAACAAAAACTAACAAAGAATAACTTTTTTTGAACAATCAATCACAAAAATATCAATTAGTCGAAAACGTGCGTATTTTACTATAACAGTATTGATGTCATCTTATAATCTGAAACCTGCCTTATCAGCAGTTTCAATTCATTAATTATCGGACATCCTCTGTAATTAAGACAGACAAAAAAAATGGAACTAAATGTTAAAAGTATAATAAAAAAACCTTAAAAAGTTTTTTTTTGAGTTTATAACTAAGTAATGCACAAGAACATTTCCAGGAAGAGAATTTTTCACACCAACAATTAAAGTTCCAAGTGGATAATTCCATCATTAAAAAAAACAATTAAAAGCTGATTTTCGACTTCAAGATGAGACTGATCGTTTTTTCCGATTTCTTGAAATTGGATTTACACTTTAAATGGTCGAAGTAAATAGCAAATATTATTACTAACCAATACTCACATTCAAAATTATTACACTTTTCTGAAATTTAGACATAAAACTTTAGTATTTTTTATAATAATTTTAACACTAAATCTACCATGACCGGTCATTTGACCGTTTTGGGTACGGTAAGCAAACGCAGAAAAGAAGAGTCGGTAGATTTAGTGTTAAAAAACTACTTCTGAATGCGAATGCAGAAATGTCTCATTGAATGAACTTATTGTTTTTTAATTTGTGAAAAAACTCAGTCTGATGAAAGTCTCTCTTAATTTTTGAACAATCAGGTATATTTCGTTTCAATTAGGGCGAAGCCAATGGGACAGCAGATACCACTTTTTGACATTTACGAATCTGACTAATTATTCAATATGGCGGCGTAGCGACATCATCGATTTTAATATTTGTATTGAAAATATTGTTGAGGGAATTCTTGATCAAAGTGTTACCTAACATCCTTAAAAAATGTAGAGACGCACATCTTGCTGAATAATATAATATAATGAAAATTTACTCCAAGAATATTTGGTATTTCTGCTATTATTTCTCATTGCAATAATTGAAAGTAACAGTGATCATTTAGATTGTTCCTTAAGAATATTGGTTCGGGTTTTGAGGAAATTATACGGCGTTCATGTAGATTCACTCAACACCAATACCTTACATTGTGTATGTGTGTGAACTGATATATTAAGGAAAATATACTTTCCTCACTGAAACATATATTCGCTACTTACTTCTTTACTTTGAAATTTCCATTGCATTATTTCGTACTTGTCAGAGTCATCATCTGAAAGCTGATGTACTAACTGAACTTTGTACGAATGAAATTTCTGTGGTTTCAGAATTATACAAACAGTTGATTTTGGTAAGTCAACTTCTCTAGATATTTTCTGGAGCAACTGTTGACTATTTATTTCAGCAAGAGCCAAAATGTGCACTTGCTTTGCATCGAGAGTTTTCAGTCTACCCGTTGTCTTAACATCTGAAACACCGCCAGTATTTTCAAATTTTCGCAATAAATCTCGGAGATATTTTCAATCAATTTCATAGACTGGATGTTACTCGTTGTAGACCCGAACAGCTTTATGGCAGTTGTTCTGAGAAATATAAAAGGCTTTTATCGCTTTACACGTTCTTCAATATTTTAATTTATTTTTGAAGAATTTTTCACAGCTCAAACTTACAAAGTTGTTTAAAGCGGTTGCCAGAAATTATTTCCTGGCGGCCGCTTTAGGTTGCCAGGAAAATTAATTGGTTCAAGCCAATTAATAGACACAAGCAAAAACCATGTAGTTTTTCGTTACTTGTGTTTGAAATAATTTTTTCCCTTAGCGCTTGTTCACAATGGACATAACCATGAAACATACATGTGTAAGACATAATAATTTAAATCTGTTAAACTATAAACGTGATCAATGTCAATCATTGTACATGAATTAAATATAAATTAACAACGTCTGTTGAAGGCGGTCTAACTCTTCAGCTAACATTATAAACATTATAAACCTACGTTTCAACTTTATGTTTTATATATTCCTTATGTACATTTTATGCTTATGACCATTGTGAACAAGCGCTTACATTCCAATAAAATATATAGATATTAACAAATAAAACCGATAATGTGTTGGATAGGGAATATAAACACCTTTAAAGTGATGTATTGCACAACTCTCCTTTCTATTTAAAAAAATACCACTATATGGCACTACGCCGCCATATTGAATAAGCTGTAAAACTTTTAAGTGACGAAAAGTAGTATCTATTGGACCACTAGCTTTGCCCAAATTTGATGGAAATATATCCGGTGATTCGAAAATTAAGGAGGGGAAGACTACTTTTTAACCAGATGGTATGTGTAAAAAACAAAAATAAAAATATGAAAATATAAACCATGATAATCAACAACTTTAGGAAGTAATCTTTGAGCTCAGGAGTTCTTCTAACATGAGCTGTACTCCACTGATCGATACTTATTAATTAATAAATTTATTATATAACAATAATAATTTTAGTTAACAACAATACATTGAGCCATTAACTAATCGTCAATAATAACCGAATTCAGTGATCATGATTTTTATTCAATTTTTAAATACATATGTTATATGCATTATTATTACGTTTATGCCAGTTAGAAGGCGTCCATTTTTATAGTCGCCTTCTTGTAGAGGAGTGACGAAATTGTGCATATTTTTTTAAGCATAACACGGAGAACTGAAATGAATTTCTCGCGTTATCTTTTTAGAAAGGAGTTCAAGAGTATGGATTTGCCTGAGTAAACTTGACCTTTTAAATAATCCCGTAAAAAATAATCATAATGTGTTGGGGCTGGTGACCGAGGAGGCCACTACACATCGCCATAGAATGAAATCAAGTTTCTAGGAAAATTTTGTTTATTCATCATTCCTGTTAAGTCAAAATGGACCTCACCAGTCACGATCAAAACCCCATCATCGGTCAACAATTCCAACATCTTTTCTGAGATCTTATATCATTTCACAAAGTTGTTTTGCTGCAGTTTTTGGACAATCAAAATCTAGTATGTATATAAATGGAGGTTCAAGTGTAAGATTTTGTCAACCGACCTGTCTGATATGTGCGAGTGTAACATGTGACGGGGCGACGATGGCTGGCTTCCACCGCTTATTGCATACATTCAATATTTTCCGATGTTTGTACTGTTCGATCACCTCCCCGTACAGTTCTTGATCTCAGAAATTCGGTTGTTTGAAATGTATTCACGCATTATAATCCATATTTTGTAACCCAAACTATTTTCGAAGCTGTATAAGCACCATTGAACGTCCCAGTTGAATGACGATATTATCAATAAACACACATTGTGTTACCAATCAAATCTCCATTGCTACTAAAATAGCATCTCGCCACGGGTCAATCATTTCGAAAACAACCCGTCTACCCCAGAACTTATAATATTCATTTCAAAGATACCATATTTCCTTGCCGAATCTTGTATTACCCCCGTTCCACCATAATAATTTTTAGGTCTACTCTGTATAAAATGAAATTAATTAGAACTACCTTAAGTAATGATTAAGATAAAAATCCCTACAATTTGACAAAATAAATTGATTAAAAATGTATTCATAATTGAATTTTAAGGAAATTCTCATTTTTTGGATTTTTATGTCAAGGAGTCATGCCTACTTTAATTGTAAAACAGGGTGAAAATTGCATCCACCACATTTCAAAGATTTTTTTGGAATGGTTGAAAATGGAAAACAAATTAGATTTCGT
>JABRWK010001172.1:0-10294 GCA_013372445.1 Hypothenemus hampei | reverse complement strand
ACTCTGTAAAGTGTTGTTAAAAAGCAAAGTGACTGAAAGTTCTATCAAATGGCATTTCGTGATGTACGAAAAATATTTTCGTATTTTTTATATATTTTTTATATATTTTTATATTTAGTATAGTGTTATTTATTTTTATTGATATTTAAAATTTTTTAGGTGCCAAACTTAGCACGCGTGCCACCTAATTGCCATCCCTAACTTAAATGATTGTTTATATTGAAAAAAATAATATGAAAAACATTTTCAAAATCGAATTGCTAAGTTTGAAGAAATACTGAAAAATACGAAGCTGTGATGGACTAAAATTATGTAGTTAAGTAATTGATATTTGCGTTTATAGATTTATAGACTTATTAAAATGTACTGGAATTTATGTTCAATATTCAGTTTCCAAGTATGAAAAGATTGATAGGTACTGAAAGAATTGCCAACTCATGTAAGAATTTATCGTTGAATTGAAGTTTACCGTTATTATAAGTTTTTCTTTTATTTTATTAAATTTGGAATTTTTATACGTCTATAGTTGTTAGTGTTTCTATTATCACATAGGTATATCATATGTTAACATTTAATTTCGTCAAATACTAATCGTCAGTGATTGATTCAACCTTGAGTATATTCATTAATTGATGATTTATTTTTTTTTAGTCAAAAACTACTATTTTTGCAAAGAAAAGGAAAAATACGTATTCAATATTTTTGTAACTTTATACGCTCATATTTTTTGAGAAATCAGTGGACAAGCCCATTACAGTCAGGCCTAAAAGTAATAAAATCTCATTACATCATCTTTCTATTGCTATTTTCAGATATTTATTGCCCTTTTTTGTCTGCATATTCTCACGAGATGAGAAAAACACAATGCATAGTTATTCGAAAACTTTCCGTGTCGCTTTTAAATATTTAATGACGATTTTATTCGCAGTCGAAAAAAGGGCGTTTATTTTTCGGGCGCTGGCGGGTCGCCTTTTTTCACAATATTTCGCCGTCTATATGAAATGCAGAAAGCAAAGCCGAGGGCGGAATAATGGTATTCAACGTGCGCTTCCGATGTAACTTTTTATATGATTTATGCTCGCAGTTCCGCAGGAAGTTTCTCTTATCAAAAACCGAGCTAGTTTCAACTACAATGACCGGTTTTGATGTTTTTTCTTTTCAATTCGTCTTTTTGTCCCCCAGGATAAAACGCTTTCGTATATATAAATTTCTGCATTCAGAATGATAGCGTCTGATTTATGACAAATGAAACGGATTTCAACAAAGCGTTTCCTTCGTTATTCCAAATATAGAACCGATCAATGTAGAATGGTAGCAAAACAAAAAACTTGTGTCATCACTCTAAATACAAAGTACGACAATTGACGTAGTACTAACTTTTTACATCGGGGAAAAATATATGTAGATAGTACTTGAATATAAGAATCCTTGATAGGTTAAACAAAAGTATGAACATTCCAAACATTTTTGTGTAAGTGACGTTCTCCAATAAAAGTAATTTAATTTTTCATTTTCATAGGTGTTTTTTTACTGTGGAAACAGAAACCGATGATAAATGGCCGGATAAAAATTTCAGAAGTGCTTTCACTCAAATGATCACGCTTTTCCTTTTAGGAAAAACGTGCTATGCAGACTGAGAACGAGTTAATTTCATACCAACGGCCACGGATGATGTATCATTGAATTAATGTAGTGGAAGCCATGTAAGCTATTTTGGTGGTTGTACAACCAGCACCGTCCTAATTTTATCAAAAAAACATCTTGTGGAATGAACAAAATGAACAATCTTTAAAACTAAGAAACACAGTGAGTTAAGAATTCCATAACATAATAATACAGAATCATGAAATTTGGCTGCGTGGAAAAAGCTGCCTTGGAAAAAAACAACATGATCTTAAAAGGAAATTTGTTTTTGTAAGACGGCCCGCCAGCAGGGAATTGAAGCATCGTCATGAATAAATTGCGTGATTTATTTTATTTTTTTGATTTAGCTTTGGATTATGATCTCTTTCATTCAACTAAACTGTTTAAAGGGTTAAAAATTTTCTTCAAATAAAACTGTGATTGGCTCTGAAGAAAAGTGATTTGTCAATCGATAGAAGTTTCTTTGTAGACTAAAATGTGTGGAGGCGCTATACAAAGTGTGCTAATTAAGTGGACATTATGTACGGATTCACCAAAAGCTACGTTACCCGACAACACAAACAGCACCTGGTACATGACAGAATAAACGAAAAGCGTTCACCCTCTGAGAAAATCGAATGTGAACTGAAGGGTTTTTACTCAATACCGCAAACTCTTTCAACTTAAATGGTATCAATACTCTTTGATGATAATGAAAACAATGAAAACGTTTGAAAATTATTAAAAAATAAAGTGAAGGCATACAATAATTAACTCATTGCTTAAGATAGTTTTGATAATGTAATGACCTGAACATTTCTAAAAATCCATACAGATGGTATTCATGGTATCATATTTTGAGTTTAAAATTTTTCATACACTAGCTATCCATCACTTTGATGGTTTTATTTTACCCATTTATCTACCCTGAAAAGCATTCCTTTTTGAGAAATTCAATCAGACTTTCTAAGAAATTCAGTCATCAGATTGGACCACACCTTTGAAATTTTCTTTAAAACATATTGTCTATTACTTATATAAATCAATTTCAATTAAAAGAATTTTGGAGTTGTACTCCTAATGCTACTTAATTGCTGCATCGGTTTGCTGGAAGAATAACAGCTAACTCATATAAGGCTATAGAAGAACCTGAAAATTGTCATATTCAATTCGAATAAATTCAGTAAATCTGAGCGTCGAATAGTTGAGGACCCTGTCACAAAATTGGGGGGTTTTGAAATAGGGGAGATCGGAGATGGTTGACCAACTTTTTACGTACGAATTTTTTTGCCTTTCCTTTTGAGTTGAATAAAATTTGATTTATTAAATTAATTAAAATTAATTTTTATATAAAAGTACATACACTTGGCTTGTACTGTGAATTTTTTCATGCAGTTATATTTATTTGTAAAGAGATGACAAATTTTTTTACAGTGATGTGACGGATTAATTAACCTGCCCCGAGTACGGGATTGGTTGGCCAATTTGAGAATAAAAAGTATAACATTCAACAATAAAAAGGACTGTCAACAAATAAGATATTTTATTCACGAATTCATTTATTCCGTACTTTTTCTTCAATCAAAGGCTACTGTTTACAAAATAATAGACCACTGGTCGGTCCATATTTCCGATCTTTCTTTTACTACTTTACAGATAATAAGCAGTAGTACTTCTCCACTTCTTGAAGGAATATATTGCACATAGCCACATTTTAATGTCTTTCATATACCTATACTAATTACCCATTTTTCTTTAACCACTCGTCATCTTTGGTATTTCCTTCTTGCCAATCTGTTCCTACAGAAATTGACCAACCAGCCCCGGCCATATTTTTGAAAATTAGATTAATTTGTAAGTTAAGGAATGTAAACAATTGATTCGAGTGATACCTCATTTCAAAACTCATGACATGGACAATTGAGAACCACATTCAGTTGGTTTAAAATCAGTTGTTTACTGATCCATAAAACGAAAAAATCGAGAAGCAAAAATTTTACTTACCTTAGTTAAAAACAGTTCTTTGGTTATATTTTTAACATGTTAATGTGCAATGCAATGAAATCACACCTGAAATTTTTTCAAAATATAGTACACCCGTAGTCGGTGCAATGACACTATAAACATTTCAGGTATTTAAAAACAAAACATTAGCCACGCAATCCTGGTCTCCCCTACTAGATTTAAAAAAAACTATTTGATTTACTCAATGTATTCAAAGTTTAAGCTATACAGGCCCCTGGTGACTATGATGATTAATATTACAGTTTCAAAAAATTCCTGGATGTAACGACATCATTCTGGAAACTAATACTAATCACCAGAGACAGCGGTCTATATGACCTAAACTCGAAGTGTTACATAGTTGGGACCTTTCACAAACTTGGAGGTTTTTACGGTACTTCGATTAACATTTTCACGTGCGGTCTTTTTCATAGAAAAAAATGTATGCGTATCTTAAATTAGAGATACAAACATTTTGTTTTTGATTAAATAACGTTCATGCTGAATGGTGAAGTAAACCAACAAAATTGGCTTTGTTTTGTAATCAAGAATCCACACTGAATGAGGAAAAGCTGTACTTAACGCCCAGAAGAAGTTAATATTTAGACAAGAATCGTAGGTCATTAAATTATAAGACCAATGTTCTTTAAAGAAAATCCTGTTGGCGCGAGATATTTGGATTTCTTGCAGAAAGAACTAGTTTCTGAATTTTCCGGTTCTGTTTTCTGATCCTCTGAAACTTGATGTTCCAAATAGAAACATCTGGTTTCAACAAGATGGTGTGCCTCCTCATTTTGCAAAACCGACCCTTGAATATCTGAATCCTGTATTCCCAGAAAGATGGGTTAGTATAAGGAGACTCCTTGAATGGTCACTGATATTTCATTGCTTTAGACTATTTTTTATAAAGGTATTTGAAAAGCAAAATTTTTAAGACCAAACCTGCAAATACTGAAAACATGAATAAGACACAAGTGTAAATTAATTTTCATTGAAATGCTTTAAAACGTTCAAAACAAGTTTCACTCATTTTCAGGAAAATGTCGAATAGTAAATGGACAACACTTTGAGCCTTTTATTGCAGAGAGAAATTAAATTGAATAGATTTATTCATTTTTCACATAAAAAAATGTTTGGTAAATAATCTTTTAATTGACAAGGAATAAACATTTTAAATTCGGTTTAACATGTTATGTATAATTTGATATGCCTTTTAAAAGTAGTCATCAAAAAAACAGTTTTTTAAAAAAATAATTGATGGCGTCATATCTGTAATTAGAGACACGCTCTATAGTATATTTTTTTGTGAAAATCACGACACCTAATCGAGGGGCCCGAAAGTTTCTCCGAAAAAACTGGTATTTGATTCACTAAATTTGTACCAGATTGCAAACTCGCATTGTATAATTATCGAATATTAAAATATTTCAAAGTATACTTATCATTGAAGGTTTTTTTCTTGGAAAAAATCACTTCTCACGATGTCTAAGATTTCTTTTAGGTTTTTTAGGATTTATTAGAGCATGTATAACCTGTTTCACAATGGTATGTATAATTAGTAATAGGGTAGCCAAAGCTTAATTTGCAAAATTTTATTTTTAAAAAATATGTAGAACAAATACACTAATTGAGGCGGTAGCTGGAAAAAGGGCGTTCGGGCTCGGACGCCCTTTTTTCGGAGATCGCTTTTTCAATTCTTTATTTATTTTTTTTCTATTTGAATACATATTGCAACAAAACTGAATCAACATTTATTGGAAAGTCGTCATTTAAATACNNNTAGAATTTGTTGAAAAATTTGAGCCTCGTTTTCTCAAAACTGAGTTTCCGAGCGAACGCCCTTTTTCCAGCTACCGCCTCAATTTTAGGAAGCATTTTTTCGACTCATGTTGTAATAAAAATGTTTATTCTATTTTTTGAAGGTAAAAGGTATCTAATAAATTTTGTGGTCAAGTAGGCTGTGGAAATAATTTTGGTCGTAATCGCATGTCGTAACTAATTCATACACTTTAAGGATGTAAACAAACACCATAACCAACCTTGCTACCACTTCGGAAATAATTCTCAATCATGAATGTCTTTTCTTCAAATAAAAAAGGCGTTATTTAGTATTGGAAAACATTGATTTTTGATAAAATTGCCATTGATTGCGATACTTGAAAGAAAGTAAACAATGAAACACTAAAATTTCTAGGTTAAATTCAACTGGCGAATTAGCTACGACATTCATGTAAAAATAACTTTTAGCCCATAGCCTACTTGAGCCCAAATTTTATTAGGCACCCTTTATAACATGTTGGTAGAATTTTGCAGTTTAAATTTGATTCACTTCGTGTAATAAATATAATTATTGACGTAATTTTATATAAAGTACTCCCTTATTCATTTTCTTTATACTAGAATTTTGAAATTGACTTGGCAATAATATACGTCAATTAGACACTTAGCGAGAGATGACGTGTTTACCGAACGGGCTGTATTTGTTTGAATTTAAAGTCAAAATGTTTTCATATCATACTTATCTACCAGAAGATTGACAAATTTACAAAATATGACTATATCCTAACAATAAGTGGATATTTCTTTTTGAGTAGTAGAATAATTTAGTTCAGATTTCAAAACAATACCACGGAAAACGTTCGTAAATGTTTGTTTGCATAGTCCGCGGTATTGCATTGCGTTTTGAACTAATCTATATATCGAAATTAAGTGGAACATATACATATGTTCGAATGCAGGTAAATGCAACTCAAGCTTTTATGCATACTATTCAGTATTTTTGATGAAATTCGTAACGTTCGCAAACATTGCATTGCTGTCTGGACACACCTTAAGAGCCAATCAAATAATTTTCGCTAATATTAGCTTTGCTCCAGCAGACTAACTGAATCGTTCTGGAACTGACTTTAAATTAGTTGTTTCATCTATCGTGATTTATTTAACGAAATGAATCGTTACACAATAGTTCTATGTGTTATTTGTTTTTTTTAAATCACTAGTTAGATGCATATTATTTCTGTTTTTTAGTGATGAGATTTGATAAATCAATGAAAAAAAAACATCATAATCATTTACATGATAAATTACAATATAATTCAGTAAGCAAACGGTTTTAGAACAGTTCTGGTACTCTATTCGAACAATACTAATCTAACTTGAAATAATTTGTAACTATTTATAATAAAAAAACAGGATTTAAATAGATTGGTTTTCGATCCTAATTCGTTCTCAAGAGGATTGTTTACCATTATTGAATTGTAAAAATAAATTAGGATATGTGCTCTTACTAGTTATGAACTGATTATGTTCTTATCAGTACAGCATTTGCATCAAGTAACGGATGAATTTGAATCTGTTAAAAATTATTCTTATTATGAAAATCTTTTGGATATTAGGGTGGAGCGATGCCTATACAAATGTATGAAATATAAATTTTAAATTTATCGTTCACCTGAGTATGAATCTTTTGATTCATTAAATACAGCCGTATTTTTTTAAATTAATTTCTACAGGGTCCTTTTTTTATATAATATGTTTACTTAAATTGACGGGGAAAACTTTTCTATTTTTAGTTTAACGAAAAAATGTTGTTCTTCATATAAAATTTTGCATGGTCTAAAACCGAAAAGAAAACAAAATAATTTTAAAATAGATTAATTTTATACGAAATACGGCAAAATAATAAAAAAAAAATTATTTTTAACAATAAAACACATTTTTATGAAGGAAAATTTATCAGAAATAAAATCATGTAGTAGCAAACACTCTAATGATATATCCTATTAATACTTTCGGTTCATATGATGTTTTATTCGGTAACAATATACAATCTTAATAATCTATTGGCTATTGCCATTTATATCTTGTCTTTTATGCAGTGTGTCTATTTAAATTGGCGGAGTATGAAAAACTTTTTTATCAGAAATATATATTCATAATACATAAATAATACTACGCTTTCTAAACCAATTTAAATAGTCCAGAAAGTCTGGAACAATTGAGAAAAGTATTTTTACGATACATGGACCATGAATGCATATTTGAATGCTATAATATTTATTGAACAGCTTTTGATAGTTACAATTTCCGATAATGTTAAAAATAAAGGTACTGTACTCTTGTGCAAAATTCATATTTCGTCGGTATTCTGCGAAAAGTGACCAAGTCATATTTTATGAATTTTCAGTTTTTGTGACCAAATGACACCTAATTATTAATACTATCATAAAAAAATGTACCAAGTCAGGATTTAATACTTTGGAAGTTCATTAAAATCGAATGGACTGCATTTAATTAAAACAACATATTCTTTAATTGCAATTTAAAACAAATACATTTTTTTGACTTGTTCACTTTTCGCAGTATACCAACGATTTCTTGTCGTACCTCGTGTATAACTAATTCATTTAAAATTTGTTTGTTGCCTTTTTGGTTTTAAAACATGCTGAACCTTTTATGAACAATTTTTAAAACTAAAAACAGAAAAGTTTTGCATATGCCGCCAACTTAAGGAGTTACCTGGCACTTAGAACGCGAAATAAATCACTAATTTCACGTTTGTTTTTTGTGACATTTGCTGAAATTTTTAATTACAATAAAATAGAGTACATTATTAAAAAGGCTTTATTGAATATATATGAATTTTGTCATGATAAAAAAATCATCTCTGTGAGGACGTCAGCCGGTTACGTGGATGATTGTTCCAAAACGCGGTGAGTAAAGCGGGTTTTACACCTACAATTTCTTGGTCAATTTACTTAATCAAGTCGCTTTGTCAACTAAATGGACAAATGTAATACTAAAACTTGGATGTCCAATAAATTGATCGAGAACTTGGTCAAGTTATTGACGAATTAGAACGTGCTGTATTTTTCGTCAATTTTGTCGACAATTCAGTGGAACCAACTTTAAGAAAAATCTGAAAATTGAGGTCAGGTTTTGATTTTTTTTTGTTAGAAATGAAAACATTATTATTACTATTATCCAAATGTGACCTTGAAGAAATTGGGGAATTAATTGATCAAGTAAATTGACCATGAAATTGTAGGTGTAAAACCCGCTTAAGATTACTGGAAAACGACTCAACATATAGATTTGAAATTTTATATGCTCTTTTTTTGGATAAGCATGCGGTCACTTATCGAAGTATTTCTTATTATCTTCGTTACTTTTTATACAACAAAATACATCAATATTTTTCAGTAAAAATAAATTTTCATTTTTAAAGGTCCACCATTTTGTTTCTAATGATTTTTTTTTAAATCCTTCGATCAGGGGCCGGAGAAAATACTTTACTTTTTAAATTCTTTTAAATTTTCTTTTTCAGATAACGTAGTACTGAGGTATCCTGCTCACCGCTAGCAACCTTTTTTGGAATAGTCGGCTATGTAACCGGCTAGTGTCCTCACCCAGATGACTTTTTTATCTCGAGAAAATCCACATGTACTTAATAAAACCTTGTTTATAATACACTCTATTTCAATTTAATTAAAACTTTCATCTAATATTCAAAAAAAATCTCAAATTAAGTGATTTATTTTGCGATTTAAGTATCAGTAAACTCTTAAGTAGATATACAGAGTGTAACATAAATGATGACTTTAATTTTAAGGGGTGATTTCTTATCACATTTCAAACAAAAAGTTCATATAGACATGGGTCCGGAAATGCTTCTTTACCGAGACACAGGGTGTTACATTTTGAAAATATCGTGGTAAATTTTTAGCCTGGAATATTAAAAATGACTAAAATTATGATTTTTTAAGTCAAAAAGCGTTTTTTCGCATTACTACAAGATCACGAATTTCAAACCGCTCTTACTGATATGCGCCTTTTTTACGGGCCCTTCAGAGACCCCATATGCACTCTATGATATTTTAAGTTACGCGTGCATCTTAAGAGTTAATTGTAAAAAAATATGGGTATGTTTAATGAACTAAAAGGCCATCCCATACTCCAGCTAACGAAAAATTGTATATGGATTTCGCTCCGTCTTAATGGATATGTCAAACTATTATACATGGGGAAATGAAGATTATATGTAAGGAATAAGAAATCAGTCTAGATCAGCTGTAGTATGAAAAATCAGCGTTAAAGAGACTTTTAAATGTGGATTCACTCTGTTTTCAGATAATCCATATTTTAAGTATTTTTTCCTGCTGATACTTTAGAATTCATATAGGTATTCCTTAATATATTGACAGCTATCGCTTACCGTCCAAATGTTCATAACAATATTTCCATTAATTCTGTATTAAACTCTCGCCCTGGGCTTTTTTTAACTGGAAAACATCCCTCGCATTGAGCAAGATAAGCTTAGCGTTCCGCAATAAAATCCCGTATTTATTATATAAATACTTTTTTTTCAACCTGTTCAGAAAAATTTTATGGGGGTCCCTACGTATAGGATAAATGCCGATAGTCATTATGAAAACGTTTGAAGCATCATTTATAAAGATAAGCGCCCGAATGTCGACCTGACAGCCACTATTGGTGATCGATTAGGAATCAATCCGACACAGAGAACAGTCAATGGGCGTGTGACGTCATTTCCTTTGTGCCCTTATCGCACTTCTGGTTCATAACGCCTGAATAATGGCTAAAATGGAGCGCGGTAAATATACCACATACATCTGCACGATTTACTTCTCTCTCTCTCTCTCTCTCT
>JABRWK010001167.1:0-10359 GCA_013372445.1 Hypothenemus hampei | reverse complement strand
ATCCTACCGATATGCTAAACTCATATACCAAATTTGGTTAAAAAATCTTAAGCCGTTTGGAATTTAAAAAATAAAGAAATGTTCTTTTTCTTAAACTTTGACACCCTGTATCTCGGTTATTATCAACTTTTGGACTAAGAGAAATTTCGTTAAATCGATCTATTTTGAGCTGGCCTATCCACCCTCCAAGGATTATCGTTGACTTATGGGACACCCTGTATACATATATTCGACCAAAGATGTTGTTACTTGTTTGGGGCTGAATGTGTGTAAAAACAAACTTACTTCATGGTTAACGCATTCCTGATTAACAATTTTATTAACTTCAATTAATATTTTATCAATTGCTGCTTTAAGAATAGGTGGTTCTTCATTTAATTTTTCTTCTTTCAATATTTTCACTCCCCTTTCAATACAGTCTTTTAAAATAATTTCGTTAAAATCGTAACTAGACATAAAGCTAAATAGCTCGTTGTATTCGAGCCTTTCCATTACTTTTGACGTCTCTTTTCTCAATATACCGTCTTGGTATTTGGCCTGAATCTGAGATAATAACCATTTTTTGTTAATACTTAATTTACGTATGGCTTCGGTATTGAGACGACTTTGTCCAGCATTCAATGGACTGAGGTCGTAATATTGAATCAACAATTTATTGAATAGTGAAATTAGAGCCTCATATCTGTAAAAAAGTGTGTTTAAACGTAACGTTACACTTGAAAAAATATTATTTACTTCTTTGACAAAAGTCGAGTGTTAAGTTCTTCTTTGATAATAAATAAATCCTCCTTGGACAGTTGAGTTGTAACTTCATCTTTAGACATGGTAAAGAGATATTCAATTTTTCGACTCGCCAATTGAGCGACCGTCCTAGAGATAGTGGTTTGTCTATTGTAAAGCAATTTGGGGACCAGTAGCTTAATTACGGCACCTGTTTGAGACGAATGACAATTTTCTACACATTTTAAGATATTCGTTTTGAAGATAGGCTAAAACAGAATACCCATTCTAAAAAACAGAACTTTTTAAATAATTTTTGTTTTTCTTTCATGTTGTTTTACTACCAGGGTTACTTCAAAAGTTACCAATATTAAACATAAACCTTTTTTGTTGTTTTTCAAAGTAGCCTCGTTCGTAATTTAAATTAGACTTTTGCAATTCTATCAGACTTTTTGAATAAATTTCTGGTGTATTTCTACATCGTTTTAATTTTATTAAAAAATGGAATCCGTTTCATGACGAGACCCTGATTTCATTCCTTGAATATTTTCTGTCACGTACCTCGATAAATATATTTGGAAATCAAATCAGTATCAAAATTCGGAAATAGAATACCTTCTTTTTGACTATACCGTTTATTGTAAACTTCCACAATAAGACTTTTAATATTTACGGTACTCTCTACAAGATCTAATCTAGGCTTTAAATGGTTATTAATAGTAAAACCAACTTTGAAAAATTAAAAAGAGAATGTACAGGGTGTTCCATATAAAACTTTCCACCTGAATATTTCGTTTAATATGAAGTTTTGAAAAAATTCCAAAAAACAGGTCAATTGAGATGTCGAAAGGGAAACTTTTTGAGCTTGTCTAATCTCCTATCTTCAACCCCTTGAAGAGGGGGCCACTCACCCCTAAAATCTCAAATGGAATGAGAGGTTGAGTAATACCTTATTTTAAAGGGCATGCCAAAACCTTTTCATCTACGAAGTTTCAGGTCTTTCCGTGTAACCATTCCAAAAAGGTGGCCACATGAATTTTACAATTTTTTACTACGAAAAGTGACGTAAATCGGAGTTTAGATATGGTGGGGGGGGGGGGGGCAGTTTAATTTCATATTTCAAAGTGAAGGTAGCTGAGGTGAGGGGACGAATTAAAATTTTTTATGAAATACGAAATTAAACTAACGTAATAGTAATACGGAGTAATCTACGTATAAAAACCCCTATTCTATTCGGATAAAACAAGAATAAATTATGTTTTAATTTTGAATTTTGATTGAAATTTGTGCAAATCGCTATAAACTGATTACCAAAAGTTAGACTAAACGGTTAATATACTTACATCTTTATTGGTTAAACAATGTTGTGTAATACTATTTATAAATAGTTTACTTAAAGTCGAATTTCGATGAATAAAAGAGATAAACTCTGCTACTGGTACTTCGTCTATTAACTTTACGAGTCTCTGTGTTCGTGCAGATAAAATCCATGCCAGTTGTTTGGTTTCGGAAATATTTTCGTTCTAAAATTTTAATATGAAATTTTTAAAGAATGAAATCATAACGAAAACTTACTAAATAATCACAGAATACTATAGTTCCACCTACTTGAACCAATTCTTCTTTAAGAGAGTTAATATTAGGGGTAATAACGACATTCCAAAAATCCAGAGAATTGTAATTCAACACACTTAAAATGTGACACCACTGAAAGACCAAGGATGGATAAACTGTTTTCAGTGATAAAAAATTGTTATTGATTTGGTCGATATTGATTCCGTTTTCTCGGAGAAGAGACACAGCTACTTGCGATACTTTACATAAACTACCTGTACGATGAAAATTTTATTCAATTATTTTTTCTTGTCGTTAGTAAACTTACCAGTTTGAAAAATATGTGAACAAAACATTAAAAATACACTAAATTGATTAATAAGGAAGCCATTACTGTTCAAATCAGCTTGAACTAATTTATTTGTTAGAATGGAAGTTACTCTAAAAATGAACTTAGCTATAATGGTTTCTGCAGGAATGTTTTCGAAAGTAGCAGCATTATTGTAAACATTCAATGGGTCTGCTATTGCAGTAAAATGTTCCAGAACACTTGCAGGATTGAAATCAGCTTTAACAGAGTTTACTTCTGCCAATAAAATCTGTTCTTTGATAGGTGATATTATCAGGAATAAAATAACGACTTTTGAAAGCCATTTGCAAAGGGTTTGTTCATCGATCTATAAAAGAAATGATAACGTTAACTAAATGGGTTTAATAATAAATATACCAGATACCATTGATGGGGGTGCTTGAAATAACATTATAATAACGTCACTACCCGGTCTAAACACATTCGGATTTAGAGCGAGAATTAATTTTCTCAATGATTTGAAAACTTTTTCATCATCTATCCGGACTTTATCTTGTTTAAGTAGATGTAAAAAAACAGCTGCAACTTGAACGGACCAATCCAACCATTTACTGGTATTGTCAGTACGGTATTTACTATCGTCCAACACTAAAGTAACCAAATCGATTACTTCTTTGTATTCTAACAAACGTAAAAGCATGGCCATAACTACTTCTCTTGTCGTTTCTAATTCTTTCATGTCAGTTGTATTCGACCTGAAAAATAAATGTGAACTTAATCAAAAATCACGAAAAAATTTATGAGAATTATTTATTAAAAAACTCTATGTTACAGAGAAGAACTTATATTCAAAGAAGGATGGCAAGTGTTTCCTATAATCGATTTTGCTGAGATTTTGCCGTAAAGTACGACACTCGATACCAATACTATGGACACAATCCTCCTTTTTTTCTCTGTCATTTTTCCAGAAAATAAAAATATTTATTGAAATTGGAAAACTAAATCCTAAAAGCAACTGATAGTGATAGATATCCTATCGGAAAAATTCAGAAGGTTATTTGCAGAACAATTCATTAAACTGTAATTTTCTTTCATTCAATTACTTCCAAAAACGTAGGAATTGAATAAAAACAAATCATGACTGTATGATATATAGAAATCGTATATTAGATCGGCTGTTGCCGTAAAAAATAACTTCACTCAATTTCCTGTAACTTTTAGTTTTGGCCCTGACCCGTAAACCGCTTAAGGTGTTTGCATGTCACCTAGAGTTGATGTCGATGATCAAGTTCTTTGCTGCTATTTAACCAATTGCATATCCTGATAAAATAGTCTAATGTAGACCCTGACTTTTCGGATTTTAGTTAGTAATGCCGACACCAAGACATCACAGGCAACAATTACATACCTGCGATGTCTTGTCTATAATGAAATAATGCTCATGTATTTGCCAGCAAAGCAGTTCAATATTTCTTCATATAATGAGTCAAGATCTGCATTTGGATATGCTACCATGTCCATGATAAAAACCACAATCAACAGCAGATCCTTGAATAAAATAGTAGACATAAGACTACAATAGTTGGGTATCAGAAATAAGTAAGTTTTTCAAATCAAATAGAAGGGAATTAAAAAAAATCACTAATTTCTTAATTGGATATTTGAGTTGTGAAGCATATCCAGAACAAGACGGCTGTCGCTGATGACTCAGAGTGTGGGTCTTTTCATGGTTTGTTATGGGACGAGCCATGATTGTTGTTTTAATAGAAATGGTTTTTTAACATCATTTAAACTTTACGAGTTACAATTTATAATAATACATACCTGTTTCTAATTAAAAATACATCTTCTACAATGGGTTCCAAAGCAGGAATGCAATGTGTTCTAGGTTCCTGTCCACTAGCCATTAAACCATCACACAATTGAATTATTTTAGGAATGTCTATTAAATTTTTATTGTGTTGCTGTAAATAAGATAATTGAACTAAAAACTGAAAAATCCTAGGGATTAACTCTTCTGAATGCCTATCAACAAAAAAAATTGTCACATTTCAATTAACTGAAAATCAAATGATACATACGGCACCAATCCTTCTTCAATATATTCGAACTGTTTTAAAACGAAATCTTTAAAAACTTGCTCAGGATCAACAAGACAATAATTTATACGTAAATGCACCATTTGGCTTAATAATTTTAGAACATTACATTGAAATATTACATTACTCGTTACGGTGAATTGCTAAAACAAAGTATAGTTTAAGCATCTTCCAATTTACAGTTAATTGCTTACTTTTAGAGCATTTATAACAATAGGCTCAAATACTCTAATATAGCTAGCTAAAGTTTCATCTAATGTTCTTGATGTAGCTATGGCAGGGTTTTTAAGATCCTTTCTATGCAAATATCCCATAATAGTATTATCATCGTCACATTCAATTCTACTAATGTTGTTCAATGATTGAATATAAAAGGATATTTCTTCATAAGGCTTTTCAAATAAATTATAGTAGAAACTATAGTTTTCCAACTAAAATTAGAAACATTATNGTAGTTTCAGTCAGTCAATCGCGTAGTTTTTGTTTTTCAGTTTTTTTACCGTTTTTCTAGAGTATAAGATGTTTACTTTGTTAATACTATTTTTTGACTCTTTTATATCTTTTGCATTATTATGAAAACTTGTTTAGTGTCTTCAAGTCATTTATTCCACCCTCAACAGAAGTCTCAAAAGGTTTGAATATCTTTTATTTTGCTGATTAAAAATTCTTGGCAGTATCAGTTTTATAATGTGTACTATAGAGACTATAAGTAGTAATGTTGAAAGTGGCTTCAAATTCCGATGTTACTACTTTTACCATCGGAATTTCTCAACCAATTTTTTATTTTTACAGAGTGTGATCATAAGGCTATGCCCTTAAGCTTAAACTCTAATGGGATTCATACAATGTATTTTGATCAATTGACTCGACACCAGAGACATATTTTATAATAAACAGACGCTTCAATTCATTTGAAAAATTACCAAACTGGTCTTATACTCACTTTATAATTGGCATATGCATTTTTTAAAGTTCCATAGATTTTCAAATAATGTTGGGAGTTTGCAAAATATCCTAATCCCATATTTTTCAAAAAGTTTCTGTCCATTTTTTCGTCCTTTTCTAATGTGATTCGTACAGTGGTTAACGATAATTTTCTGTCATCGCTTTTACGCCTTTTCATAGGTGATAATGTAGCTGATGATGGTAAATGAGGCAAACTAGATTTGTTTTGGTACAAAACTGGAGTAGAATCGTTAATAACATAATGAAAAATATTCAAAAATTTCATTATTATAGACAAATAACGGTCCGAAATGGATTTTAAAGACTCATTAGAAAACATTGACCAGAATTTATTGTTTTCTTCAGTTAAGTCTATTGTTTTAAGATGAACTAAAGCGCAGCCTAAAACACTTTATAGTATAATTCACAATCAATAGTAGTATATTATATACCTGAATATAAATTTGTGGTTAAATTAAGGAGATTAATCAAAAATGGAATGTCATAAACGTGAATTGATGAACTAAGTAGGGTCAGGCATAAGCCTAAGAGATTTTTCTGGATATCCAATGGGACTGTGCCAATTTTAAAGCAGTTTTTTGAAATACCCCAGGCTACTTTGTACATAGTACATGGGTACTTGTTAGATAACATTGACAGAGCTTCAATACATCCATACTGAAAATAAAGTTAAATAAACAAGATATTTCATTAGGATATTCGATTTCTTACGATGAAATATTTCGAATTACTTTCCAACATTTTCGTATACAACTTCATAACTATTTTAGACAAAAAATGATCTATTCGCTGACTATTAATTGGTGGCAATTGTGAATAAGGAAATGGAATGTTATCAATAAAATGTCTCCAAGCGTGGTTTCTTTCGTCTTTTGAATTAAAATTGCTCAAGTATTTTTTTACAGACGTAAGCCCTTCTGTAGTAACAATATTTTCCTTAGGGTGGTAATCATCAGAATATAAATGTTCTAAAATACTAAAGAACATATTAAAATTAATAACCACACTTAAGGCAAACTTTACTTGGCAATAGCCTGGGAAGCGGCGCTTCTAATTCTTTGATCAGAATCCTTAAGCATGTCAAATAACACATTATATAATATTTTTTGTTGAAATAAATCACTTTGCGTGATAAAATGAATTGTTATATATGAAATATTTGACACAAGTTCACATATAGCAACCTGAAATGGTAATCGTATTATTTGACTTAGTAGAGTACTCGATTCCTATTTACTTTAACAAGCCAATAAGGGTTATTTGCTAAACCAGGGAGAATATCCAGAATGGGCAATACAGTGACACAACTTGAAGAACAAGCTATTAAATTTAAAGATGATTGTAGAGAAATTAATGTTTGTTTTAGACAATTCGAGTTCTCATCTTTAAGCCCCTAAAATAACTTAAATAAAATACAATAGTTAAAAGAGAGTAGATTTTTACCTTAAGCCATATATCAACCAATCGTTCAATATCATAATATTCTGAGATACCCGAATGGGTATTTTTTTGTAGCAAGTCTCGCCATGCCATATAATCTAATTTTGTTTCCGTTAATATCGTAACAACTAAATCGGATATCACTAATCGGGTGATTCCTCTTAGTTGAGGATCAGGATGATCAGCAAATAATAAGATGTCACAAATTTTTTGATTGCTAATAGAATTTTCCTTAACTAAAGAATAATTGATATCCAGATAAGCAAAAAATCCAAAAGGATATAACCGAAACACTGATGACAAACATGAAAGGGCAGTTGATTTTACTGATACTCTAACGGTATGATCATTTATATATTTGCCAGAAATTCCAGGGAGAAGAAACAGTTTTGAAAGTAATCGTGTACAATACAATAGGGATGGTAATTTGTCCAGATAATTTCCAATATCTACTTCCTGCAAATAAATTGATTGAATTAGCTATTTTCAAGCGAAAGTTTCCGATCTCAGATTCAATTGAAAGAAAAATTACAATGTTACATTGTAAATTGTAAAATTTATAGTAGATATAAGTTTAACAGATACATAATTTGAGTCTCATCTTGGACTCAAACGCTTATAGTATAACGAAATCATATTAACACAGTTATCAAGGCAAAAATGTTTATAATTTTTTGTGATTCAGGAACTTTGTGTTTCATACGTCTTGTTGCTGGGAAAAAACCATTGGAGAAAAAAGTGTAGTGCTACTTCTAAAAAATCGCTGAACAACATTCATCAAAGAAGAGCTTAAATTTTCAGTCGTAACTACGGCTGTTAATGAACAATTAAATGTAAAAGTAATTTGGATATGTGGATGCGTCACTCCTTAAATCTCAAAAAAAATTGCGAGTGCAATGGAGATAAATTAAATCCGTATATACATATATTATTTGTTATTATAGAAGTTTCTGCTCTTAAAAATATTAAAAATAGATCGGAAACGTTTAGAGCAATCTTATCGTATTAAAATTAATTATAAACTTACACAAAATTCACCATCAATGTTTAATACTTTTTTATCACTTGATATATCGTTTTCAACTGAACTATGATCACTATATTTGTCTAAATCATCTGCACTTGTAGGTCGGTTAGTGACAATAATGGATTCGGCCATTTCTGATGAATCGTCTGTATAAAATATCAAATCGAAGACTTTAATAAAATCTTTTGAAAAAACTCAACAATACCATAGGAAAGAGCACCACTGTTGTCTTCGATTGGTGTTTCCACTGATAAATCTAACTCGGAATTGTTTGGTAAATTATCAATGGTAAGTTTAGAAACACTTATCCATTGTTCTATATCTACTTCAGCAAACTCATTTTCAGAAAATATCAAATCATCTGTTAAGGTTATATTTGTAGTCATACTGAGTTGACCTACAAAGAAATGTTTAGATATTGCTTTAAGAATTGATTAAAAAATACGCACTGGGAGAACGTATATTGTTAACAGACAAACTTTTATGTATACGACTACGATCAATGCCATTAGGATTTAATAACATTATTTTTAAGTCATTTGGAGCATTAAGGAGTAATGTATTAAGAGTATCTAATGAGGCATTTACAATATTATGATCTGGGTTTGTCAAATAATAAATACACAACTCGTAAATCTGAAACATGTTTCAAAATTCAAGTTAGAAACATTGTATTATACAGGTACTTACTTGTAATAATTTATTAGTTGCAATGGGTTGTACTAGCTTTTGAACTACTCTTGATTGTTCATCTTCCACCTCTGAAACATTATTTAAATGCGTTAGCAATAACTTGACACACTGGAGCACTCCTAATATGAACCAAGCATCCTGAACAACATCAACTGGAATCACTAAATCTAAAATAAAATATTTCTTAAACCAATTGTTGTTAATAATATAATCAGCTTACCTAGAAGACAATTTACACAATAAGAAGTAAAAATAGATGGTCTGCGAGAATACCTACATATGATTTCTATACAACTTGCAGACGTTCGTCTAATAGCAGCTGATGGTTTATTAATGTTTTGTAAAAAGCTTTTGAGTAGTTCCTAAAATTGTTTTACTTAAAGACAGGTTGACAAAGGATAGTTAGGCCCACTTTAAGATCATTATCTAAGGCAAAGGGCCCCAGTGATTGAAGAATTTTTGGTAAACAAGCAACTAATGTTTCGTGAATTACTTCTTCTGTTCTTTCAGCGATTCTAACAATTTTTGGTAACAAGTTAGCAGCATAGGCTTTTCCTTTCGTTGGCTTTATTTGATGAGCTAATTGTGAAAACCTAATTAGTGCAGCTCTAAGAGATCTTGATGATCCATTCTTTTGAATTTCTTTCAGTAACTCATATTGCACTTTTCCTAAATGTCTATCACTAACCGCCTGATAAAAAGGAAATATGTATGTTTTTCAATTGTCATTAATTCATCTTACTCTAATTATTCTATTTAGACATTCATCGCTGGTCATTCGTACATCTGAATCGTTGTCATCAGACAATTTTAGAAATGTCTCTATTGCAACATCAAGAAGAACTGTGAAATTTGATGAAACTTTTATGGTTGGATTAGAAAACGCTTCGGCCACTACGTAACAGTGATGTATTTTTTCTTTTTTCCTGCAAAAATCCTTAATACTTTCAAGGTAGTTTAAAAATATTGATACTTACTTAGCTTGATCAGGTGGTTGGTTAATTGATAAAGTTTTTAAAATTTCCAAAGATTTATGTAGTCTTTCTTGCGTGGCCATTGTCTTTAATCATATATTTCGTGTATATTTAACTGGATTTTCCAATGGGATTGGTAATAAAAGTAAAAGAAAAACTCTACTAAAAACGTTGTTTACATTTTATACTTTTCATGATAACAATGACAGTAGTTCTACTTCTACTTCTTCTTATTATTTTTTAGCTTAACTCCTATTGGACAATTCGCCAGCACATTTAGTGTGATCTCTATACAAATATACTCCTCTGTTTTGCGCATGTCTATTTGGATTTGCGTTGTCGCGCAAATACATATAATAGATTTAAATTCAACTAAATAATAGCTTGTGCTATTGTAGAAATGTACTATAAATTTAATTAATATTTAGGAATCTGGTTATGCATTTAATTATTTCGTTCGATAGTTTTCCTAATATTGATCCCAGATTTAATTGAATCGTCAATTCAAATGTGGCCATGTTACTGTTTAAAGAATACGTTTGTGAGCAGAGACAATTATGAGACGGGTAACTCTTT
>JABRWK010001163.1:0-10384 GCA_013372445.1 Hypothenemus hampei | reverse complement strand
AAAACAAAAAACTGACCGTTTGCTAATCGTCAGAAACTTTGGTTGGAACGCATTTTAGCTATTGCGCAGAATCACGAGCGTCAGAAACAGTTTCTGACGCAGGTTGGAACAAACCTATATATGTATAAGATAGAATGTTGCGTATGGTGGGCGGAGCTAATTTGGCGGGAACGACGTCACCAACAGACCCAATTTGAAATGGTTATGTGTAGTTTTCAACAGAAAGCTAAGTGAAGTAGTGCTAAATATCGTTTTTGTGTACTATTTACTTGTTTTATTTGTGTTGTGCTATTTGTGTTTTATTAAAAATGCGGTGTGCAATATTTGGATGTAATTCAAATAATCGATCGAAGAAAAATCCATCTGATAGGAACATTAAATTCGGATTTCATCAAACAGTGGTTACGTGCTACAAAAAGAAAAGACAATATTAACCATAAGACTGCTGTTGTTTGTTCTAAACATTTTCTAGACAGTGACTATAAGGTTAATTTATAACATGAACTTCTCAATTATAAGCCTAAACGTTATCGTGGCTTGAAAGACGATGCTGTGCCTTCCCAAAATTTATTCCAATCTGGAGTTTCTTCGTCTCTGGTTTCTTCTATGCCTTCAACAAGTGCGTGCAATCGTAAACTGTTACATGAAAAAAGAGAGAAGGCTCAACTTATCAATGAGATCCTTGTAACCTCAAACGACACGTAAGTTTTTGAACATTTAATAATCTGCTATTTTTAAAAGCATAATGGCATGTGTGTTTGTATTTAATTCTATTAATGAATAGGGTAAAAGAACCTGAAATTGCTAGTAATGGGATTGATAGTGGTGTTGGTATTATTAATGATAATTATATGGAGGCATGTAGCTGTAGTAATAAAGGGTGATATGCAAACATATCTTTGTTATGTCTGTTTCAATGAGGCTGTTTTTAGGGTTCAAACTGATCAAGAAAGTCCGACTTATGACGACCTAAAACTAAAGATAGAAAATCAGAGAAAGAAAATTGAAGAACTGAGGAGTCAGCTAGCTGGAGTGAACAACATTTTTAGCAAAAACCAAATAAATAAACTTAATAAAGAAAAAAGAGTAAATTGGTCAGTAAAGGAGATTTCCAGCGCCATTGCAATGTATTCTGCAGGTCCTAGGGCATACAGGCTTAGCTTGAAAAAGGGTTTTCCTTATCCAGCGGTGTCCACTCTGAAAGAATGGCTAAGAAAAATACAATTAGAGCAGGGTATTCTAAAACATGCTTTGAAAATTGCTGAATTTTCCAATATGTGTGACCGTGATCGTGTATGCATCCTTATGTTCGACGAAATGAAAATCCGAAAGGAATATCTTTATGACCAATCAAACGACTGTTTAATGAAGCCCTACGATTATGTCCAGGTCTCTATGATTTCTGGTATATTCAAAGCATGGAAGCAGCCTATTTTTTATGATTTCGACTGTAGAATGACGGCGTCAATATTAATGGAAATCATTAAATTTGTTGAGGATTCCGGTAAATATTTCATTTGCTCTTATGAAATAATAAAATGATCAGTGAATTATTTTAGGTTTTCATGTCGTAGCGATTGTGTCAGATTTGGGTGGTTCAAATAGGGGATTACATACCGAGTTAAACATATCCGAGTCAAAACCCTATTTTCAGAATCCTTCTACGACAGGAAAAATTTTCGTTATGGCAGATGTTCCTCACCTATTGAAATTAATACGAAATAATTTTGTGGATTATGGATTTTTAATTGAGGGAAAGGTGATCAATAAACAGATCGTGGAACAAGTGATAAATGCTGCTAACGCGTCTGATGTGAAAATCACTCATAAAATGACAATTGAAAGATTAAACTGTTCTGGACCCCAAAGACAAAAAGTAAAATTTGCAGCGAAACTCTTCTCACATACTTTGTCATGTGCTATATCCAGATGTGGCACACTTGGATATGTGTCCGAGGACAATTGGGCAGAGTGCGCAAACTTCTTTAAATTGGTAGAGTATTTCATGTTACGATTAGAGTGTATGTTAACGCATTTACAATAATTATTGTCCGTAGGTTAATGACTGGTTCGATATTTTCAATGTTAGTATGCCAGTTAGTGATTCACGTGCAAGAAATAGAGCATTTGGATTAGCTATGGATGTTCAAATTTTAATGAAAATGTCTGAGGTCATTTCCCAGATGCAGGTAATCGGCAGCCGAACCCAGTTACCATTTCAAAAAGGTATAATATTTAATATAACCTTATGTCCTTATAATTATTATACTATATAACTTTTTCCTACTTCAGGTATTCTCATCTCCAACTCTACATTAAAAATGCTACATGCTGAGTTGAACCGTCGTTTTGGCGTTGATTACGTTTTAACCAGACGCCTAAATCAAGACGTTATAGAAAATTTCTTTGGCGTGATACGAGCAAAAGGAGGACTCCATGACCACCCTACTCCTTTGGAATTTAAATACAGATTAAGATCATATGTTTTAGGTAGAAATGAGGGAGCCTACTCAGATTTTTCAAATGTTGAAGTCGACGACACTCCAGATATTCCTCTTAGCGGGTTAATGACGATAAAACTAAAACCTTCCTTCAACCCGCCATCGACCTATTCAGAGGAAAATCTTGAAGAATTAGATGAATTGGAATATGATGGATTGGAAAACTTAGCGGGGTTCATATGCCACAAATTAAAGTATCCTTTTCTGCAAAGTTCTTCAAATGAGTCATCTTAATGGATCAGTCATTTAGATGAAGGAGGTCTATCGAAACCTTCTTCAACATTTATGAACACCATTGTGGAACTCAACAGGGTATTTATTAAAATGAATGGAGATGATGGTATAGCGACTGGCCCTAACTTCATGAAAACACTTTTGCTGAGATGTGAATCAATACCATGTCCTGATAAGGCCAAACGTTTGTTTTTGAGATCCAGAATGTTCTTTCGTATTAAGGATCTCAATAGATTCATGAAAGTGAAAAAAACCAGCAAGAGGAAATGGACAAAAATCTTGTCATAGGATATTTCAGAATGGTAATTAATTATTCAAATGTGGGTGTACAAAAATATTAAATTTGGAACGTTACAGGAATATTGATGCTTCAAGAAGAAAATACATAGTTTACTCCTTTCACATTTAAATGACATCTTGATTGAGGACTAACTTTGAATTGAGTAGGGGTCATCCTTAATTGAGAACAAAGGAGAGGAGAAGAAGACATTATACAGTATTTAAGAAGGGCAACATTTTTTATATTAGGATGCAACAAGTACCTTGAAAAAAGTAATTTGTGTACTCTCCTGTAAAGAAATGGGGACATACCAAAATTTTAATAATGAAGCTTACAAGTCCTAGTTTTATTTTAAACATTAGATTGTTATTATATATTTAAATAATCTTTACTTTGGTATTTTCTTATATTTTAGGAATTATAATATATTGTAATAAAATGTGCAAATGATTAAATAATCAGTTTGTAATAAATATATTTGTAGTATGAGTCAATTTTTATTTCAACAGTAATATTTTGTGTTGTGGTGCATTTACCTGTTTAGATAAAAACATATGTATCCAAATAAACGCTTTACTTTGTAAAAATGTAGTCTTAATTGATATAACTATATTATTTATTTGCGGTCAAATAGAACTTTTTTAAATTGGTGTTTTTTCACATAACCTTACTTTACTCTATTTTGATTCAAAATATGAACTACTGAGGAATGATTTTATGTTTACAGGTTATATTAATGTTCGTAAATATTTTTTAATGTAAATGTAAATTCTGAATAATAGTCAATTTGCTTAAATATTCTGAAAACAGCTGTTAATTATTGCTTCTGCATCTTAACCTTGAGCGTTGAATTAGAAAAGGGTCTGTTGCTGACGTCATGCGCACCACAAACGAAAACGCGCCCACGGGAACATCCGGCCCTGGATACTACCAGTGTATACCAAGGACAAGCGAAGAAAAATGGCATTTATTTCGCGCATCCATAATTGAGTGGAGTTTCGCTAATGTGCTAGAGGCAACTATACCGTGTATTTAATCGCTAACTATAGCTCCAACATATCGATATAATGCCAAAGTCACGAATGTGAAAATTTTCAACTTCGAGAAAATTAAGGTTGAAATTCGCATCCTTCATAAAACGAATACAAAAAAATATCCAGAGTAGAGTATGTTATACTCGAAATACACATTTGTGGATTAGTCATTTTGTCATTGAAAACTTTATTTTTATAAGATTTTTCAGTCTGCTAGTAAAGAAGAACCGGACGTTTTCGTCTTAAAATTTATTTCCTTCTTCAAGGCAATTAATATCAAAATTTAGCTTTTCTTCTCAAATTGGTTTCTTCGTTAATGACCATGTTTAAAATGCTCATCTGCACAATCATGAGAGCAATCTCTTTTTATCTTCGCTGTCATGTGCACAATAATCTGAACATACAACAAGGTAGACATATCATCAACTCAAGACACGAATAGCTAATATTTAATATTTTTTTGTATTTCAACTTTTGCATAGATTAGGATTTTCGAATAGGAGAAAACAAAAAAAGATGTGGCTCTCAAATGAAACACCCTACTCTAATCTATCCCAAAAAACATTTTTTCCAAACGAATTTTAATAGCCTTATAAAAAATGAGACTGTATCCTCATTGCCTTTAACAATTGAGGCTGGTCTATTTACCAAAACTTATTTAACCTTACTTCATCATTAATTAGTTTCTTTTGCCAAAATTTTTTAATTCTTTAAACAAAGATCCTGAATTACCATAAAGTATAAAGCATGCTATGAAATAGTATCTTTGTAAGTTCCTTTTGATTACATAAAAATCTTATGTTCCATACGAGTTAAGCTGTTACAAGAAATTATAGTTGACATTAATTTTAACTAATTATTGACGTATTTAGATTTTCATTTCATTTACATGTTTAAAAATTATCATAGTAATAATTTAATGTCGTTACTAAGTTTTTGTTTTCGTAACTTAGCATTATTTTATTTATTTTGTTGGTTGGTATCGAAAAAGTTATAAAAGGGAGAAAATAAAAAAATAAAGATTCATTCATTCTCATTCCGTGAAAAAAGTATGTTCAGCGTTTTATTTCGTAACATAAGCAGAACCGTTCAACTACTCCATTACATCCTGGATGTTGGCCACTAATAAATTGGATGTTAGATTTTAATTTGGACAGTTTTCGTTCATATTTCGTTGTACATACTTGACAAATCTTACAAATATTGATGAACATTTGAAGTAACTGCAAATTGGGATGAACCAATAATAATGAATTTTTTTTGAATGTAACTTCTTGTTCTTGATTCCACAAAAATGAAATAGTTTTACTGGTGAAATGTGATATATGTAGGCTTACAATAATCAATTGTTGAAAATCCTTTTATAAACATTCGAGAATAGCTTGTGAATCCGAGAAACGAAAATAAATCTCGTAACCTTTCAGTTATTAGATTGGTTCTGTCCACTTTTTTTTTGATAAAAGTTGACATGTTTATAAATTTCTGCCAAATCTTCGACCTGAAAAATAGAAAAAGAAATATTTAAACCATTACAATACATAAAATAAAAAAATCAAAATATATCGAGCGGTTCTTCAAAAGTTAATCAAAAATGTTTTTTTTTTGGCACGCCTTTGTGACCTACTCTACCAGCTATAAGGGGCTTTTTTAACCTTTAGAAGGCAGGGATGGTAGAAATTTCTACCAGCTGCAAAGTTGGACATCTGTCATGAGTAGTTCGGTGAAAATTTATGAAAATTTCGGCGAAAATAGACACTGAATTTGTATTGAAATTTCCCCGCCCTCTAAAAGTTAATGAACCAAAACTGAAAATCTTAGTTTTTCCCTCCCACAGAGGACGCTCCATAGTAAGGTGACCGTTTTTGCGCTCTGTTCTGTATAATGTTTAAATAAATGGTTATTTTTATTGCAAAGGCATTATTGACAGAAGTCTCTAAAAGCAATCGTTTTGAAGGTAAACAAAGTTTCAACCTAAATTATGAAAAATTAAAAAGAAAAAAATGCACAAAAACAATGTTGACGTGCTTAAAGGAGTGATAACTTTTTGAGCAGCACCAAAAAAATCTAAACCAATGTTATAGACGATTTTGTTCGAATACCGCTTGTTTCATCAATGGTTACACAAGATTACACAAATGTTGTTACACACAAGAGTACCCAAAAAACCTAGAAAAGCAAGGAATTCCTTACCCTAGCCCGATCTTGCACCCGTGAACCGAAAGCCGAAGTTAACATGGAGTAATTCATGCAGTAAAATGAAAATCATTCGGTTCTATTTGGAAACCATGGTTAATCGAGAGCCGTAGATTTCTTAGAAGTATTTCCAAAAGTACGTTAATATCAATATTTATCTTAAAATTTATTAAGAGTTCATTCGTTAAAGTTATTACCTGTACTTAATTAACGTTCTGTATGGCAATTAAAGTTATTAAACTAAAAATATAGAAACTCACCATTTCTGTACTTATTTTTTCACACGAGAAAATACATATGTGGCGAAGTTTCGGTAAGTTGTCACAAGCCAGGGTCAATGCCCAGGATGTTATTTTAGGTGTATGAGGAATATATAAATAGGATAATTTCTTGCATTGAGTGAGTATTGGCACTAGGTCTTCATCGGTCAGCCGTTTCCATGAACCCAATTCCAATCTAAAAAGAAACTCTGAATCAGGAAATTGTTTGTTCGCTCATAAGACGAACGGGTACCTTTTTAATTTTTTACAGTTCATAGCAATGCCTTCTAGCCAACTGCTTCCGTGCAATTTTGGTTCGCATTTTGTTAAATCTAAATATTCTAAATGCCTTAATTTTCCAAATTCTTCGTAGACTCGAGAATGGTCTTCAAGGTAAAATGCCGCTGCTGAAGACCAGGATTTCAATTTTGAATTGTATTTTACTACCGTTATTATAATGGGTTCAATCTTTTCTAGCATAAAGCAATCATCTAAAATCAAATTTGATTGTTTTAATGGATATTTATATCGAGAACAAAAATGTTTCAAATTCTCTTCACCAGAAGGTTGAAAAGAGTGGAAATGTTTCAATCTCTTGAAACTTTTGATGTTGAAGTGTTGGCTCTGTTTCAATCTAAAGCACGTTAAAATTAAAACGAGAGTCACTACCTATGTAATACGCTAAATACACTGGTCTTTAAAACTAGTGAAACTTACCTATGAGTAAATGTTCCAGGTTTGGTGCCTTTTTTAATACTTCAATAAGACTGGTCTTCATAATAATAGTAAAACTAAGATCCAGTGTTTTCAGACTTGTTAGTTCCAGGCCGAATTTTAACATCTGAGGGTAAAAGCGCTTCAACCAGTCGCATCGTAGTCGTAATTCTAAAAGAATGCGAAATAAAATATTCACATATTCATTTTTACAATTTTAAAACTACCTTCTAAATTTGGACATTCAAATATTTGCTCCATCGTTTCGTCTGATATAATGTTTGTATGATTCAGACACAAATGAGTCAAGGTGTCCTTTGCTGACTCCAAAATACTAAAACAACAGAACATTGTAGGTATTACATGTGATAATTTATTGCAGTGTAAAATTGGATTGGAAAATAGTAACCAAACCACTGAAAGTTCGAAAAAGCCAACAACGTATCTACTAATTAAAAAGAATCCTTTCTCTAAAGGGTTTCTTGTACGAATCTGAAACTTTTGATTTCTTTCGCAGGTCATTTTCAATATCAGATTTGTCCCTGTTAACTTCATCTTTACCAGACTCTCTCTTGCAATAATCTACTCATTAATACCCATAATACATTTGCTGTCAAAACATTATTCACATATGTACTTAAATTATTAGAAGGGAAATTAAAATTTGACGACAAAAACAGTTCTGGGCATTAACGGTTTAATGAAATTACTAATGGTGATCGGGAGACTAATGTTTGGTCAGCCAGTAGAGTTAGGGAAATTACTAGGCTCACCAGACAGATCAGCTTTAGATATGTTCTTTAATGACTAAGGTATTTGATAGTTAAACGGCTAAACCATTATTAAAGGAAATTTAAGAAACAAGAAAATTGAAGGACCCCGTGTGCCTTTTAATCTCCGTGCTGGTCTGCAAAATGGAACAGACGAAATATTAAATACTTACTTTATTAGGATAGCATTGTATTGGAGTTTTTCTTGTTTGTTGTATAATACAGGGTAAGCCATGTTAGTAAACCATGTCAAATCTAGTTTTCTAACTATTTGAAATTTTTCCTTCAACTTTTCTACGGTGTCTATACTGAATTTGTACCAATACATCTGAAATAAAAAAACATTTTTAGTGTTACTTTCTTACAATGCAAACTGTGCAAGAGCGATTTTATTCTATTTAATTTTGAATGACGATACAGTGAAAAACAAAACCACAAATGTGCAACTTTTGAATTTTTCAACTACATAAGTGTACGTAGGTACTTATGACGGATGGGAATATTCAACTTTCATTTTCTCAAAACCGAAATTTTGCATATTCGTGGATTTAGTATTGCACCAACGAAATTCATTTACGCAAGATGCGGTCCGATTGTGAGCGTTGCCTAATTTCTAATGAGAAGGAAAAATCGAAAAACTCATAGTCTCTTTCTAATTAGACAGAAGCTAACTATCAGTATCGGCTTTTTGTGTAGTGTTGGATTGAGCTAAAATTAGAGAATTCTCACTTTTAAATCCATCTCTTGATAAAATCGTGGATCACTGGTAATTGAATTCCACCTTTTATTGACTTGAGCGCATCGGCTCAAACTGCGTAGGTCTAGATGGTTGAAAATATTATACAATATTTCATTCTACAAATGGGAAGGCAAGAAAGTTCAAAAAATATATAAATCCTTTGTGATAATTTTAAAATTTTACCGGAAGATATTCGGTGAAATTTTCTCCATTCGAGTTTGCTTCTATTTTAGGAACTACATTGTGGGTCAATATTTGTACTCCCTCATACAATACTTTATGCAAAGGAAAGAATAAAGGAAAATAGGTCGGTTCCTCCACTTCACAATGATTTGTCAATGACTCTATGAATTCAGGGTACATCAAAAAATTTCCATTAAGTTCAATTCGAATCGAGCTGTAAAAAAATAGAATAAATAAATATAAAATATTTTAATGTAGTTAAGTGCCCCTTACGCGTGAATATTTAGGAGTAGCTTAAAGTGGCCACTCTGTGGGCAGGATGAGCTCACCTCGAAATATTGTATGTTTTATTTTTTTTACTAATGAATTAGATATGAATATACAATATGCATAGCGTAGACAGGGTCAATTTCGAGAATAGGACGCTCAGGGAGAGAAGTGCATTACCATGCATCAATGCGAAATGGGAAAGGGAGCAGTGTGCATCTCTCTATGTGTGTTCTTTTCTCGAAATTGGCCCTGTCTAGGTTACGCATACTGTATGTACACAGATATTTCTTTAAATTTGTTTTCTTTTTGTTTTTACTTTTTTTTACGAACAAATTATAAAAATAAAATCAAGAATGTTCTGATTTTTTGTCTTTTTTTATTCATTTTCTAGATTTTGTATCGTATTTTGCCTTTAATATGACCTAAATCCGTAATGGATTAATAAAGTAAATTACTAAAACAGTTGCGTGTCTAGGTACTTTATGCTCTACGTTCTTATAATAACAATTTATTTGCGTCTTATTAAATTTTAGATAATTTTTCCGCAAAGATGATACAATTCGTCAAAAGCCAAATACGTTATCTTTCGAAGGAGCCAAAAATTACTTTGATTGGTTTAGTATATGCGTGGAAAAAGGGACATTCACTTCAGAAATAATATAAGTTAGTATAATATACTATAATCAACATCATTATAGTACCTATATTATACTATAATGATGATGATGATATAAATGTTGAAAATCTGAGTTATTAATATCCAACGGAGAATTACTCGTATCGGTTTGGGAAAATCTGGTCAAAACCGTATAGCCGAATTTGCTCCTAATAATAAACTATGAAATTATGCAAATGTTTTACACAGACAACAATTCTTCCCTACCCTGTATAAGAATTTAATCCGTGCACTAAAACAATCGAGAAACAACCAATTGTCAATTTGTTTCAATATCGGCTCATTATCTGATCTAATTATTAATATAAAGTACCCACCTAATTACTTTTTAGCATTTTTTCCACTCGAAATTTTAATATGGTTCAAACTCACGTTATCAATTCGGAGCATTCTTTGTAACTTTCCGAAGGGTCCTTTGAATGAGATACCTCATAAAGCAAGTGCCATTTTCCTTTCATGATGCGTGTATTGTGGTCTATCCATGCACCCCATATTCGAATCACTACGTTTGCTTTTCCCAACTCGGATGC
>JABRWK010001162.1:0-10386 GCA_013372445.1 Hypothenemus hampei | reverse complement strand
AACCCTGTATACTATGTAGGAACTTTATTGTGCGTACAATGTTTGTGAATAGCTTTTCTTATTCATATCACTTCCTTCCTAACGCAAACGCTCAGCTTAATCTAGTTTTATTAGTCTCAGGTACTTTAAACCAAGACCTTTATCTTCAGAAATTCAACCAACATAAGTTTTTCTTCTGTCTTCTATTTATATTAAAAGCGTTACCTTTAAAATAAACATATAATTAGCCGTTGGAACAAGTATTAGGTAGCTCACTTTTCGTTCAAATTGTTTGTATATGTCCCTTGTCCCTAATATATCTTGAAGTAAAGGGGTCTGGAAAGTTCGCACCTGCGAGCAGCAGTGATCCGGAACCCTGCACACGACGTGATAATAGGTCGGGCAATTATCCTAATTGTTTTATCTGCCTGCTCGATTTGGTTCGATTTCACGGTCCCTGAACAAGTGACGAAGGGGGTGGAGGAGTTTTTTTTTATTATTGGGGGGTTGGATGATTTTTGATTGAAGTGCGTGGAATTGGATGGTTTATAGGAGAATCTTCCAGGGACAAGAAACGATTAGTGTGTAAAAATATTTTTAATATAAACAAAAGAAGACAAAGTTTAGAGGATAAAAAAAAGAGGCAAAAGCTTAAGAAGTTGAAATACCAATCTTCATGTTGGCCAATGAAACTTACAATTAGTAAGACTTGGCAATAGACCAGCGTTTCTCTTCGACAATCAACAATCAATTTTTAATTTTTATCAAATTGCTGCATATCAAAGAGCCATTTCCAAAGTGTCTTGTCACTAGAAATAAACCATGGCTATTGAGTTAAAAACCATCTGGAGTAAGAATGTATTAGGATTATGAAATGAAATGCCGCAAACGATACCAAAAATTTTTATTGTATAGACAGCGTGTAAAATTTAGTCCTGCCATATACTCGAATATTCTTTGAAACGGTGCCTGGTGTTGCTAAAATAATAATGAGGACCAAAAGTCATAAAAATCGAATCTGAACAAACTCTTCTCGATTTGGGTTTAAATATTGTTGGGCCCATGAACAAGTAGGGATATGAAGTTGATCACATCACATTCATGTTAAGGAATGGTTTGGCTTCAAGAATTTCAATAAATTGTTCGTTTGTTAGTACAATGAAAGGCATTTTTGAGAAAATAGAGAATTTATCCTCATATACTCTAGAACAAAGATGTCCAATCAATGGATATTATGTGTTCCAGAGCGACTTTTTTTAGAACTGAACAAAATTGTCAGAGAGAGAGAGAGAGAATCTGATTGACAATTGTCGATAATTATTATTGCTTTTGTGAGTTGAGATTCTTGACCTCAAAGTGTTTTCTTCATTAATCAGGAATTTCGATTCACATTTTCAGAGTTTATTTTGAAATAAAGCTTTTGCTTTGACAAACTTGCCGTTTCTGTTAGATTTATAATTTTTATCTTAATACTGTTGTTTTCTTTTGTATAATCGATGACAGATTGAATAAAAAAAAGCCACTTTTCAATTTTACTGGTATTAAAAGTTTAATTTTCAATGCAGGTTTTATTAAAAATCAATTTTCTTCGAGCCTTTGATTATTTTGAAATGAAATTTCAAACACCATACGTTTTTGATCATGCGGTTCTCGTTATTACAAATACATATTTCAAAACAACAAACAACTTCCTGTTCTAAGATTCGTAAAAATCTTTGTAAGTCTTTCTGTTCAAACGATTTTATATAAAGTTATTGTATAAATTCGGTTTAGAAGAGGGTAAACTGGTTAATAGTTTCCCCAAGATCGTCAATAAACGGTACCAGGCACGGGAATTCTTATTATATCCAGTGGCGTGCATTAAAAATATTGTTAAATATAAATTCTCTAGGAATTTAGCCTTATAAATCTATAAAAAGCTTTTTAATTGTAGATTGTAGCAATACATGTTTTTTATTTTATCCAACAATTTTATTATTAATGTGAAAACGTGGGAATTGTTCGCCCATTAACAAATTGAAAATGTATGGGTAAAAGGGCAGGTGAAAGCCAGAGGGTGTATTGTCGGCTGTTTCAATTCGACCGTGACCAATAAAAGCATAGAAGAGCAATAAATGAATAAAATTATAACTTATCGTGAAAAGTAGTTATACAGTATTTCTTATACATATAAAACTTCTTTGAAGTTACGAAAAAATTCGAAAAAAAAACATTTCAGAGAACCCTTCAGATTGACACGTTTCGTATTCATATTTCGTTATGGCTTTCATAGTTAGTGGATTATTTTCTTTTTGAATGTTTGTGAGAAAAAACCACTTCTTTTTCATGTTAACGTTTTCTTCCTTATTATAAATATAAGCTTTTACGACTGAAGACTGACTTTTAAGACTGAAAGTCCTACACTACATTACGGCAAGGGTAGTTTATGCTCAAGCGAAACGAGAATCGTATCTCCCAAAAATTTCATACTTCGATACATAATATATTAAAGTATTTCGAACAAAACTTCTTCTGTAGGAGTTTTAATAGATGGAATCTGAAAATTTACACTTATGACAGTTTGGATTAAAAAAGAACCACTTACAATCCGTTCTACAAATGATAAATGTGTGTTCTTATATTATAGAACGCGATTAAGCGACGAGGGACGCTATATTTTTTAATAAATAAAAATGCCTTCGAATGTCTTGCTTCTTAAAATACATACTTCTTTTGAATATTATTCATAGTTATAATAGAAAGATTCCTTGCTAATCACAATTTGACTTACAATTAGAAAAGCGTCACTTTATTCGTTTTCCAAGAAACAGGAACTGAACAAAAGTTGGCCTTCCGAATGGAATTTATTTGTTTCTTCACGAAGGCATCTTGTAGTCCTGTCTCAGTGAAATTGATCTGATTAACATAAATGAAGACATAATTGGATAAAGGTGTCATGTTACATTTTTCTAAAAAATAATCTAATGCATTTTTTGAATACGCCATGTATAGATTTAAGTAAAGGAAATCCTCAATTCATTATCCCGTGACGGTTTGTAGATGCTCAATAACCACGTTTATTTCGACAATTTCGATGTGGTTTGAAACTGAAGCGGCTTGACTCAATTTCAAAAATTGTCGATGTAAACGATAAGGATTAGCGTTCCAAGCGGCTTGAAGTTTTCAAGTCAATCCTAAAAATTTGTAGGATTGACTTGAGTCAAGCGGCTTGAAAATACGAAATAAACCCAAAAATCGGTTTGAATTAAAAATATATAGTTAACTTCACAAGGAAGTGGTGATATTTGTCAAGTTTGTAATCAGCTGATTCCATATTTGGAGTTAAGTTTTCATGAGGTTTTCGTACAAGAATGAAAATAAATAAAAACAACATTTACATTTGCTGTTTATGTATTAACTTATAAAAGAAACATATCAAACATAATCTGTAATTTCCATTAAGTGAAGTTAGTTAAACTTTACTCCAATCAGATTTAAAATCGGCTTGAAATAAATCTTAATCCTTAATTTCAATCGTCCGAAATAAACATTAGGGTTTAAGSATTCGGTTTCAAGCCGCTTCAGTTTCAAACCGGATCGAAATGGTCGAAATAAACGCAGTCAATGTGCGCACAGACTGTATATGTAGAGCACGGAGGCAAAAAGATGAATGTTACAAAAAAGTAAAATAGAGAAAATCACGTTTATAATTGACATTCATCATTTTGTTCGGTTCAATGAAATATAAACCATTTGTATCTTTTACTATCATCATTTCTTCTAATTTTCAACAGCGTGAACAATAATATCTGCACGGTAAACGGTAAAATATGGTGCAGTTAACTAAATTCTGATGAAAATTTAGTTAACTTAATTTTTTTTAACATATTTTTTTACACAAAAACTTTAATGTCAATTCATTAAAAAAATTGAAAATATAATAAGACACCTTTATCCGCTTATCCAATCAATGAAAATTGAAATTGAAACAACTACTGGATTATAATTAACGTCTTTTGAATTTATAACCATTTCGATATATTCATAGTGTCGGTTAGTGTCTAACAACTATTTCCAAATGATTTCAAATTTCTCTAGCACGCAACTCTGATAAAATTCCTACCAAAGCATGATCGGTCACTAATAGACATTCTTTGTAATATTTCTGATATAATTGAGGAGTGACTGTTCAAAAGAAAAACAACATTTTTCGAAAAATAGAAATGTTTATTGAAGAAATGCCCATAAAGCTTACAAGGAAGGTCTACAGAAAATACTGTTACTGTTAAGATGCCCAGTATTATTATTATAACAAGTTCAAATTCTTTTTTAATCCACGACATTGTAAATTTCTACCACCTAATCATATCTTTATATGAGGCGTGTAAAATCAAAACCCTGTAACTCCACTTTTTGCCGAAATTGGGATTTCTGCTGAATTTTATAAAGCATTTTCCGTAGAATCAATTATAACAATCTTTAAACGCCAAAACCTGATAAAATAGTTAAAAAATGAGCTTAAAAAATATATTTACTTTCAAATCCCTATATCTCCAACGACATTTGAGAATCAAATTCCGATATCTCTATTTTGACCAATTAGACACTTTGACAACTATTAACAATTTGTCAACTTGAAGGAATCCGCGCTATCCGGACGTTATATTATGAATTTAATTTTTTAATAACTTGAAAATAAACGTTTTTACTTTCTGTATTTTTCTCGTAAATAATAACTGAAGCATTGATAGGATGTTATTTTGTATCTATTAAAACAAAACCCGTTAAGTCCTAGCAATTCAGAATCAAAACCCCGTAAGTCCACTGTTTAGAATCATAATCTGGTATCTCCATCTAAAAAATATAAATAAAATGAATAGAGCTGCAGATAGATTGGATTTTACTTATAATATATGTTGTATTTTAGGAAATTAACTATAATAAAAAATATCTAAAAGGATACGTTGCAAATTTTTTTGTTTAATTTCTTTTTTGCTCTCTTGAAAAATTTTGCATTTTGGAGATAACGGGTTTTAATTTTATACTACTCATATCGACGCTTAAAGGGGAAAAAGTCATAAGTGACATTTTGGAAGAATTTGATTTGTTATGTTTATTTTATTCGCCGTTTTTTGTGCCTTTTGATACATTACTTCTCTGTGACAAATTGTGAAAAAAACTCTCCGAATATGTTGCTTATGACCTTTTTTCTCTCAAGCTAAGCGTCGATATTATTTTATAATATAAATTGACATTTTGAGTGGTTGAGCTAAATCTATTGTGACAGATCTCATAATATCAGAAAAAAAACTTTGCATCGGCCGGGAATCGAACCCGGGCCGCCCGCGTGGCAGGCGAGCATTCTACCACTGAACCACCGATGCTTGTTATTACATTGCTTTATCAATCGTTCTTCAATGTTGATTTTTTTTTAATTTCTTCTAAATGGTTTATGAATTTTGGCTAATAACATTTTTTTTTTAGAAATCATTTTCCATTTTATAAAGCCAACGATGACCGATGGAAAAATTCTGTGCGACACAATCTATCTATTAATCCGCATTTTCGCAAAGGGGGCAAAGCGATTCACGGTGCAGGCCATCTATGGACCATAGCGCAACGAGATGAGGCCAAATCTTGGCAAATGGTAAAGAAATTATACATGTGTTTCTTCGATTTAAATACTCAATTTAATTCAGAGACAACGAATTAACGACTTTTTAAAAGTATCAAAACTTCATCAAAAAACGCAGCTTGAAAACGAAGAAAATTTCGATAAAGAACTCCAAGCAGCAACGGAAAGTATTTTGGAGGAAATCCAATCGCATAACTCGGTAGTTTATGTAGATTGAGAATTTTGATGTGTATTATCTTACTGCTTATAATACTTCCAGATGGAGCCAACTCAATCAATTTTGAACACCGACAAGCGAATGACTGAAATTAATGATGATATTCACGTAGAATTTATTAATATGCCCGAAGAAGTCACTGGATTAGAAGGTATTTTTTATACAAGTTACGTTTTTTATAGCCTCGCAGATGATTTTTCAGAATTTCTTACACCTCCTGTTTCTAAACAACAAATAGTAAACGAATGCGGTTTGGGAAATGACTTTTTCATAACCGACATAAATCCTAATCAACTGGGCTTGAATCTATCCGAACAGGAGAACAACGATGATCGGATCTATGAGGAAATGGCCCTGGAGTATTATGGCATCAAAGATTAATGGGTGTTCATTTGCATGTACAAGTACTTTTATTGCTTTTTCCAATAATAAAAGTTTATTTTTAATGCGTAGCTTAAAATTCAAAATAGGCGATTATTACCCACCGGGCACGCAAAAGAAACTAGTTACGCACATTAAAATTATTTATCTATTTAAGCGTGTACATAAACGCTAAAACTACAGACACTTAAATATTGCTCCAATATTTTTATAAAAATTAAATATTGAACTTGGATGTGAAGACTCTGTAAAAATTAATTGTTAATTTATCCTTTATTAATACTGAAACTCAAAGGTCAATAGACAATATCAGTCGTTTTATTTCTATTTATAAACAGTCGATAATAGAAACATTAAACACCATTACAATAAAATGAAGCAAATAGTGTTCTTCATCTTATGTTATTCACTAACTGAGGCATCCATTAACCTATCCAGACCACCTGGCCTCAAATTTGGCGTGGCAACTGCATCGTACCAAATTGAAGGTGGTTGGAATGCAGATGGCAAGTATATTGATATACTTATTTTGATATTGAGGTCAGAATCTTAAAGGCAAAGGTGAAAATATATGGGATCGTTTCACTCATGAGGATAACCTAAAAATCAAAGATAATTCAACTGGCGATGTAGCTTGTGACTCTTACCACCTCTGGAAGAAAGATGTTGATCTGCTTGAAGAATTGGAAGTGGACTTTTATAGATTTTCACTTTCGTGGTCCAGAATTCTTCCCAATGGTTTTTCTAATTATATAAATACCCGTGGAATTGCATATTACAATAATTTAATTGATTTATTAGTCAAGAAGGGCATCGAACCTGTGGTAATATTCTTTTAAAAATGTATTTCCTCACCGGTATGGTATTTTTTTTTGAGGTAACACTCTATCATTGGGATTTACCTCAACCTATACAAGATCTTGGGGGATGGACTAACTCTATTACCGCTCAATATTTTGGTGATTTTGCCAGAATTGCGTTTGACCATTTTGGTGATCGAGTAAGCAATAACGTTAACCTTCGTTTATTTTTATTCAACTTTGTTGTCGAAGGTGAAAATATGGATTACCATTAACGAGCCAGCAAGTATCTGTGTAGGCCCTTATGAATTCAATGACGGCGCTCCTAATGTGAAATCACCAGGGATCGGATCTTATCTCTGCGGTCAAAATATCTTGTTAGCACACGCTACTGCTTACCGAATATATCAGTCCGAGTTTAGACACATCCAAAATGGTAAACCGTCCTTTTTATTGAAAAGAGTTTAAAGCAACTCTTTTGTTGTAGGGAAAGTGGGATTTACAATTGATTCAATTTGGGCAGAACCGAAAGATAATAACAGCAAAGTAGATTTGGAGGCAGCAGAAAGGGAAATGCAAATGTCTGTAAGTGATCATGACAATATAATAAATAATATAATAATATAATATAATACTACATTTTCAATACTACTATTGTTTTTTTTTTAGTTTTGGCTGGTTTATAAATCCAATTTTTTTCAGACAAAGGCGATTATCCAGATATAATGAAATTTCGAATAAAGAATGCCAGTGTTTTGCAAAATTTTACAACATCACGTCTTCCGCAACTATCTGAGGATGAAATCAGATTTATTCAGGGTTCAGCAGATTTTTTAGGTGTAAATCATTATCATACTTGGTTGGTAACTCTGAAAGTATATCCTCCAAATGAAATCTCTTTTGAAGCGGATAAAGGTACGATTTAGTGATTCTTGAAAAAAGTTATTATGTATGTGATTAGGAACAGAATTGCTTAAGGATCCAACTTGGAAAGATCCCGATATCCTACCTTGGGGTCTAACAAATTTGTTAAATTGGATTAAACTTCGGTATAACAATCCATTAGTTTACATAACAGAAAATGGGATAGGCGATTCAACAGGTACTTTGACTGATACGAAGCGAATTCAGTATTTACAGGTGAAAATCGATATTTTTTTTGTTTTTCGCAATATTTAAATTAAAATTTTAGGAATACATTAATGCCACTTTAGTAGCCATAAATCAAGGCTGTAATGTGGCCAGATATACAGTATGGAGCCTAATGGACAATATGGAGTGGACAAATGGATATACGTAACAAACGTTCCTTTTATGTTGAAAATAATCATAAATCTTCAATTTCCAGTGTGAAATTTGGATTGTATAATGTGAACTTCACAGATTCTGCTAGACCTAGAACCCCAAAGCTATCAGCAGGATTTTACAAAGGACTTCTCACCAAAAATGATCAATAGTTAAATTCAATTTACCTATTCGTTACTATGTTTTTGGATATTTTTGAACGTGTTAACTAAAATATTTTTATACAGAAAGAATTCACTTAAAAAAATGAAGGGTACAGGGGAAAAAGACGGTTTGTCAGTAATAAGTACGCTTATGTAGAAATTCGAACTTTTCTCAAAATTAACAATTTAGGTAACTTAGTTTAATACGAATAACTATTTATTACACTATAAAGTAACTTATTTGAACATTGGTAAGTAATAATAATTATTAGCAAACAAATGACACGACCCTAAATCTTTAAAAACCGTCTCCTTAATATTTTATGATTCTTAACAAACCGCCTTTTTCCCCTGTACCCTTCAAATGAAAATATCATTAAATATAGATATACCTTAGTAAAGGCCACAATATTAAAGAAAATAAAAATTAGTCCCTAATAATAAAGCTCTAATCAAGTTAAGGAATCATTCATTAATACGTCCTAAATAGAATGAGCTTTATTTACTCATCAATTCAAAAGAAAATTGATGAGCAAAATACAATCCTTATATTTTTCGAAAATTGCGTAATCCGCATCATGGGTTAATCGAACAAGCTGTGATGAAGCTGTTATGGGTGTCGCCAATGTGAATCTATGAAATATCTCATAGGTTACTTTAAACTCCTTAAAAATTTTCACAGACCAAAAACAATCTCTTACAATTAGACTTCCATTCCAAAAAGGCACCGGAACTACAAAAATAATTTTATTCCTTAAAAAAAGACCCGTATGGACAAAAATTATTTCAACTATAAAAAAACGGTTCTTACGGGTTATCGGGCCGCCAAAACAAAATATTTTTTTGTAATTTTGTTGTTGTCAGGGTTGTATTAAAACTAATAATTTGATAAAATAAACTAGTTGGTGTAGTGTTTTGGTTAAAATACTCGCAGTGTGTCAGATTTGTTTTTGCTTGTGACATCTATTGTCTCATTTTGTTTTTTGAAATGTCAATACCTGTCAGAACTGTAAAAACGGTTTTTTTTAAGAAAAGAAAAAAAGGTGATTTTAGAATGAACTGATTAAAGTCTATTCACGTTAAGAATAGAGTGTGGAGAAGCATAGGGACTAAAAATACGGCTCTGTGATTGGCTTAGAAATAAGCCTGATTTACCCTATAAAATATTTTCTCCATGTGTTGAAGTTGTAATCAGATTCACATTGAACGTTATGATTTTTTTATCGTGTAAATTAGCCTCATTTAGCTTCACCCACCATTATATTCTTAACGTGAACGGACTTTAGATGGTAATAACAAGCAACAAATAAAACGATAAATAATAAACAATTAAGCGGGCGAAAATTCGGCGATATCTTGCAATATGGCAATGAAATGCCCGCGTATTTTTTACGATTAAAAGAAAAAGAAAAAGAAAGGGGTATGAGCCATAGACTTATGAAATATATAGTCGGTTTAAAGTATATTTAAACTGATGAATTTATTGAATTTTAGTATTATTTTGACAAGACACTTAAAAAAATCACAAAAATGTTTTGTTTTGGCGGCCCGATAACCCGTAAGAACCAAAAAACCTAAGCTGGCCAAATTTCCCATATTTCTTCATATTATTCATGCTTTAAATTTTCTTAAATTATTCTTTAAAGTCCTTGCATAATGAATTCCCCATAGATTGGCAACGTCATAGATCATATGTACGAAAATTCCTCATCGGGAAATCTGACGATGAGTATATTTTACAGTACAATTGTTTCTTGGTTGGGTAATTTTTTGAACCCTTACTAATCTTAAAACTTAAACTTCTTTCTTAGCAATATCATAGATTTGATATAAAAATAATCTCTTTCACCCGTTTTACAGGCGTCAGAAGTTAATCTTACGAAGCCAATCTGCCATATCTCCTATAGAAGAAGATCGTGTAATTCAGAGTTCCATAAGCAGTGCTGA
>JABRWK010001161.1:0-10415 GCA_013372445.1 Hypothenemus hampei | reverse complement strand
CAGGACATTTATCTATAAAAGGGCTACAATTGAAAAAAAAATCATCAAAATCCGATAAGTGGTTGGGCAGATATTCATTATCAAAATGTAAAATGCAAGAAGTGTTAAAAAGTTGAATATCTCTGGAAGGGTCCAAGATAAATGGACGAATAAAAAACAAAATACTCCTTAGACATCAGGCTACATCACTACATGGTGTGCCAATACTTGACTCACCTGGTATTTCGCACAGAAGACGTCAAACTTTGATGAAAAAACATGACATTATTTACACACCCTGTATAATATGTTAGTTCTATTTTTTGGGCATCTCCTCGCAGCAGGATATTCACCCATAACAGGGCTACAATTGAAAAAAAATCATTAAAATCCGCCCAGCAGATGGGAAGAATTGTAGTCTTAAAAAAATAACAATTTTAGCAATATCCTTAACTTTTGAACAGCAGTTTATATCGAATATCATGTTTAAGATAGAAATAAAGTATTATCACGTGAGCTCATTCACCATCAAACAAACTCACATCATAGACAGCACTGAAGTTACGTCATATATGTCATGTGAAGTCGTCTCTCCACGTAAAGTTCACGTGATAGCATATGGGCTTAAAGGTCATGACACCAATCTATTTTCACTTTTGCTGGTTGAAATACGCGTTTGAGTAATCAAATTAAAGAGATAATAAGTCTTGAAGTAAATCTCAATATTCGGCGATATTTCCATGATAAAAATTTTGTTTCCGTACAGGAATTCACTAACTTTAAAATTTACACACTTTTTAAATAAAAAGTTTACAAGCAGCATGCCAAGAGCAACCCCTTCGAAGTGAGTTTAATAGCTAAGGTACAGTATCGTTAGAATATAATTTTTCTTGCACCATTCAATAGAAAATTTTATATACTTTCAAACGAAATATAACTTTGCATATGATTATGTTTAAAAATTTGAAGTTCTACTATTTGGAAATAAAATTTATTTTTAAACTCCACAGTGTTTGAACTATTTTTTTTTTGAAAAACCGTCATCGTTGTTAATCGTAGTGAAGCACTGTATATCAATGATATACGTTAGTCACTGTTATGTAATACTAATTGTAGGCTAATTTACCACCATATATAATTGTCCGGATGCAAAAATCATGGTTCAAAGATTTGGTTCGTAATTATAATAGATATCTTCATTGATGATACGGTAATTATTTTAAAATAAAAAATTGTTGAAAGATTCAAAATACATTCAATGTAGTTCAAAAGTAGCCCCCTCCTCTTTATTTTTAATGTATAACAATATTTTTTGAAATCTGGCACACTTTAATAGGGCACATTTTAATTTAATAATTACTTAACTATTACGTAAATTTCATATTTATGTTAAATTTTAGAGCATTTGACACTTTTTTTTTGGAATTCGTTTTAAATATGTAGGGCTTACATTTCTACGGCAAAAGGTGTTCAAAATGTTCTCCTTGTTCTTATAAACGATTCCAGTTAAAAATGTTCAAAGTTTAACAAAAAAACATCATCTATATGTAAAATAGAGGGAGACACACTTTTGACTTACATTATATTATAGAACTGATGTTTCTTAAGCGAACATGATGTAAATTATAAAATTTGCTTATCATTCTGCAAATTCGTTGATCGTGAGGGTTTTCTTCGAATCCAAAATTCTACACAAACCGTAAAATTGTTAATAATTAAACAATATATTGAATAATATTGAATCCATCAATAGCATTGTCACAAAGGGAACCATGTACCAATTTCAATTCTTTATAATATAACTGTTGTCTTTATTTCACCATCGAAGTTTATTACAATTAATGACGAAGCTTCGTAACTTCAAAAAATATATGCTTTGCGGTAACAAAATTATAATAGGTCAATAAATCAACAAGTTAGTAGAGTCAGCACAAGAAGCCATGGCCTCTATACAAGAAACCCCAAAAAGCTAACTTGTCTCAAGAAAACTTCTTGACGGATCATCGATTGATGATCAGGAGTATTACGAAATTGGTTACTGAATGGGTCCAGTTTCGTAACACTGGACCCTTTCGGTAAACAGTTTCGTAATATCAAGGTTTCCTCGGAATAAAAAACCTAAGATTGAATGGATAAAACACAAAGCGAGTAACAATATTCTCAAACTTCGAAACTTTATTATTCTTAATTTTTGACGCCTCGTTTTGTGTGTCCTTTACAGCTTAATCTAGGTCTATTTCGTTTGAAACCCATTTTCAGTAGCAGCCTTTACAATACCATAGTAAGAAGAATCAACGATTATGTCAAGATATATGCTCACTCTTATTGATTTCTTATGCGGTTTCTCAATGCCAGAAGACCCTGTAAGGTTTAGGTTTGTTTAATGAACTTTTCGCTCTTTGTATTTTATTTCGTTAAAGCCTACCTTTATTTTAACCGGTTTAGTTTTAGTGTTCCCCAAGTAAAAAGCCTAGCAAAGAACAATTATTAAAAAATTGTGACGTTAACGAGCCAGTCGTTACACAGTATCAACGTGTATTTGTACACCAGAATTTTGGAAACGAGTGAGAAAGTGCGAATTTTACTTCAATAGTAATTGTTGTTCTCTAACAAAAAATCGATAGTAGTTCGTTTAAATTACGTAATCGAAAGTTCGTACTTCCTTGCAAGTTTAGTATAGAAGCATCTTAATTTCCATCTGATCACTTTGAACTGCCATATCTTTCCATGAGTTCGTCCTAATTTTTAGTTTTGTAGATGCATTTGTTGGCATAGTGGAAGTTATCCAATAAAATGTATACCATTTGTTGTTTTAATATGGCGTATCCTATTATATTAGCAAAATTCAGAAAATTAAAAAGTACCTACATGTCATTGTAAGAATTAAATATTATGAAAAAAAATCAAAAACAGTAAAAAGCGTATTACAAGAAAAAAAATTTGAGGCTCTTGTCCTTTTATATACATGTTTTAGGGATCAGCCTAATCAGATGACCAAAAAACAAGCTATTCAGTAAAATGTTAACGGCCAAATTATAGATTATGGTTTTGTTTACCTTTGGCAAAATATTTAATTTATTTTGTTATGAAAATATTGCAAGGTACAGTTTGATTATACAGGGTGTAAAAAAAATAATGTAAAAAAATATAGGGGATGATAGTACTGCTTAAAATAAGAAAAAAAGTTCCCATAAACATATGTCCTAAAATGCCTTTTAAGGGAGTTACAACCCTTAGAAGAACTACCTCTTCCAATGAATTAACGCCTTTTTCAATATCACCACTGACTTTGCCATAAAAAAATATGTATGTGCGAAATTTTTTCTATATCATTCTTTCTTGGGTATATCTCAAAAACAATAAAAATCAATATTTTTGTTCAATTTCAAATGGTTGTACCTCCCTTAAAAGGCATTTTAGGACATATGTTTATGGGAACTTTTTTTCTTATTTTAAGCAGTACTATCACCCCCTAAATTTTTTTACACTATTTTTTTTACACCCTATATAAAACGAAAAAGGCTCTAACGACTTTTTAACACGTTGACTACCAACTATGAGTTAACTCTTGGTCAGCATTCTAGTCTAAGAGGTCGACTAAGAGGAAATTCGTCGTGTTTAAATGTGTCTAAACCAGGTTGGCTTCTGGGACCCGAATCGTAAAAGTCTTCTTGGCAGTCAACGTGTCAAACAAAAGCAAATCAATTCTCATAAATAATAAATGCTTATAAAACATTTTATTGTATTGGTAATTTCAATAATCAAATTATATGGATAACATTTATAAAGGCCACTTTTGCTTTTCGAATTTAACAGCAAAACTACTAATTTTGGGATCCCTAATTCTTAGAGTAGTAAAAAATTAAGACTATGTATAGATTGATTTTTTTTGTTGGAATCTCCCTGTATCTATCTCTTTTTTGGACAATGTTATTTAAAGACTAATGTGATATAAAATTTAATATTTTATATAATGTAAATAATATATGTATATCATACACAAGTGCAAAACAATTATAGGGTCTATAATAAATATTAGCCAGCTTTTCTATACATATATAATTATGTTTAAATACAGAAATCAACGCAAATTATTGGTTTTTGTTCACTGGCAGTAAATCGTGTAAAGGACAAGTCTAAATAATAAATGAGAGCAATTAAAACTTTTTTACACCAACCACCCTTTATATAAACTTCATTAATTTCTTTAATTTCACCCTTTAGAATACCACAAAAAAAATAAAAATATTTTATTATTTTTAGAAAGTTTCTCAAGTAACTTGTACTCCGTTAAACCGTTTTACTAATGGCTGTATAAGACAGTTCTATTAAGAGATTTTTAAAATTTACTTCAATATTAATGTCAATACGTAAAATGAAAACATGTTGTGCAATAATAAAAAATCTTATTAATTAAAATTACTACTGATCGAAGCATTCAGCATCCCATTGTAGTAAAATATACTTTATCAATCGAATGAAATCGTTAAATAAACAAAACTCTTCGCATACTTAAATTGTGATAATATTTGTAGGATGAGAAATCGTGATACAATAGTTAAAATAATTATTAAAAAGTCAACTTTGTTACATCGTTTTTCTGTAAAATTTAACTCAACTCACCTTGATTCCATAAACCCCATAGATGTTGTGCGCTTCGAATACATGAAAAGAATACAGAGAGAGATATTCGGTCAACAGATAATCCGCTTCTAATGAAGTTAAAGTGAGGACCGTACTGCTTTCATGTGAAGAATATAAAGAGATTTTTCGTTGTTCCTTTCTTGATTTCCCATTAATTTTATTTTCACTATCTGTTATTATTTTCTTTATTAAATAACAGACAGTTAAACTAGAACAGATTTTATTAGTTTTAAATGAATCCGCTGTAGTTTCTATACATCCCAAATTGGTTTCCGATAGTGTAATGCTACTTTCAATGCAATAAAAGTCTTATTATTTTAAGGAAATGCTTTATTCTTTTCTTCTTGAAGTAATTTTATGAGCTAGGAATATTAATGTTTTTTTTTACGGTTAGTTGATAAGTTGTCATAGGGATAGTAATTCGATTAATAAAGGTGGCTCTTCTATATTTCTTCTGTGGCCGTCTCGGAAAATTTTGATAATAATTTCTAATTTTAAGATAAGCTGAAGTCCAAAAAAGTTGATTTACCACTGAAGGACTAACTCTAAAGAACTAGATTTAGAATTCAGAATGCTACTAATTGTAAAATTCAAACAAATAAACGCGCCATTTTTCTGATAAATGCCTATTAACTAAAATTGGTAACTAATATAGGTACATATGTATAACCGATGAATTTACATACAAAGAGGTCAAAGTTTTATAATAGAATAAGTACAGAGTATAGTTGTGATTAATTTTGCCACACATCACCTTTTAAGTTACAGTAATATATATTTTGTTTAAAAGCCTTAATCTACAGTTGAGTAAAGACTGCTCTAGGATTTGCTTTTCGGTGATTATCATTGTGTCAATTTTGTTATTAAATATTACATACGTGGTTTGTCTCAAAAATAATGAGAATGATTCTAGAAGACTTTTTATATTGAACTTAGGTTCAAACCCACTTAGCACTTTTCAAGGTAGTTCCCTAGAGAGTCTACACACCGCCACCAACGTTTCTGCCATTCTCCATAACAGTGCTGGAAGTCCTCAACGGAGACATTATTCACTGTCCTCGTAACAGTGGACGTTTTTTACAGTTCCAAAATTGGTTCCTTTTAGATCTGAGTTGATACGAGGAAACAAAATGAAGTCATTCAGGGCCAGGTCTGGACTGTGCGGTAATTGAGGAAGTGCTTAAATGCTCTTGATAGCCAAAAATTTTCTTTTTGTCAATGCAATAAGGCTCAATTCATTGTTATGGCGAAGAACCCAGGCGTGCTTGATCTCTGGGCAGAGGTCTGCGACTCTTTTTGTTTCCTTGCATCAAGTCTGACCTGAAAGGAATCCATTTTGGAATCGTCGAAAACGTCCAAGCCACTGTGACGAGGCCATTGAACAATGGGTCATATGAATAAAAGAAGCAAATGCTTCTACTTCAAAATTTCCAGACAAATATTTCATTCCATATATCAATTCATATAGTGACACATAAGGATTGAAATATTTCTCTCGAAATTTTTTTTGAAGTAGAAGCATTTGCTTCATTTTATTCATATGACCCAATGTCTCCCCTGAGAACTTCCAATACTGTTATGGAGAATAGCAGAAACGTTGGACGTGGTGTATAGACTCTCAAAGGACCTACTTTGAAAAGTGGTAAGTGTATTTGAACTTAACTTCAATAAAAAAATTTTTCCAGAATCATTCTCATTACTTTTGAGACTTACCACGTGTGGTCCCCATAGAATTATTTTGTGATATATCCTTAGTACCATAATGTGCTTTAGAACAAAATAATTCTGAGGTGACGATATATCATCGATACAATGCCAAAGTCAGGAATGGGAAAATTCTCAGTTTTGAGAAATTAAGGGTTGAATATTCCCATCCGTCATAATAATAATTTAATAATATTTATAATATTATATTAATTCGATATGTTATATTCAAAATTTATATTCGTAAGTCTGTCATTGAAAACTTCGAAGATTTTTACGTCTGCTAATATACTTAGGTGAAAAAGCCAAATTTGCACATTCATGACTGGCATTGTATTAACGGTATGTAATTATATCACGCACTTATGAAAAGTGTCTCAATTGTAACACTTAATTAAATTGTATATTGTATGCGATATTTTGGTATTCTTGTAAATATAAACAATTGGAGAAAAGGAATTTACCTAACTAGTAACAGGTTTCATAGTTAAATCTTTTACCCATCTGTGGAATTAATTTGAAGTTAGAAACATTATTAAAACTTTCCAGTTCACATAATTCAAAAAGATCTTGGTCGAAACATCATCAGCTTGTTCAAGCTATTCCGGAAATGTCCTGGAATATTCCGCTCCAACAAATAATTGCTGTTGTTCCGGCTATGAAGAACTTCGTATAGTTGCATGATTGATGACATATGTTACTTGCTATGAATGTATCTCCCTTCAACGTTTTTTTTATCAAAATAAAAACCCTTACTTTTTTTCTAAAGAAATATCTTGAATTTTTAAATAATTGAGAATAATGAAAAACATATACATGAATATGTATAGAGTGTGTAACAAATGTGTGAAAGCTTTTAAATATTTAGGAAACCGTTTAACCAATTTTAACAAAATTTGGCACACATATCCAGAGAATTCTTGGCGAAACAATAGTGACAGAGTCAGTGTTGTCAAGTTGTTTGCTTTTCAGATATTTAAAGAAAATGCATTTTTTGAAATGGAGCATCTGGTATAATATTACTTAATTAGATAGCATTCATTATTACAAGCAACTTTTGTTCTTACAACATTGGTGAAATTTTTTTTATATTTGGGAAAATTGATTTTTAAGTTCCACGTTGATTGAAAAAAAATTTTTACCATGTTTTCAAACATAATAATTAATAATTAAAACAAAAATTATCGTTAATAAAGTTAAAGAAAACACTGAACACTAAATTAAATGTTTGAAATGCCCGCCATTAGTCTCTTGACAATATGCTACGTATTGCGAAAATACGTTAGAGACATTTCCCAACATGTCTATAACTTCAATACGCTAACGTTCTTCCTTAATTCTATTTTCTATTTTTTTTGTAAATAACTGTAATATCGAACTTTTTCGATTACTGCTACAGCTCTAGTGACATTAGTGTATGTAAATAATCTATTATGCATTATTTTACATTATTAAATAATATAAAAATAAAAATTAAGAATCCCTTCTATCTTGAAGGCTAAAAAATAAACAATTTTCAAACATTTTTTTTCGGAAAATAGATAGATATATCTAAATTCTTTATTTTATTTATAAAATTATGTCTTAAAATGTTTAAGTATTTAAGAATTTTTTGGTCAATTTTATTTTCTGGTTGGAGAGGAAATTTAGGCGGTTCAAATCTTGGAATGCACCACATAGTTTCCTGACAACAGTCCTAGTGACCATAAAAGTCCGAAATAATCGAAGAAAATATTTTTATATTCCTTATGAATGCTATTGTGGAATAAATTATAAAAAATTAATTCGGATACAAATTTAACATTTATACATTCAAATTGCAATATCACATACATATACGATAGTTGAAATCTATTCCTTGTATCCTCTTCTTGATATTTACAGCAATCTTTTCTACCACTAGTTTTAGACTGATAGATTAAGAACATTTCTCGCACTCCTTTTCAAACCTTTTGCGTACGCATCTTCTAATTTGCATGTGTCACGTAGTTTTATATTTTTTGACAGAAATTTTCAGTTTTCAAAAAAATTCGGTGCTCTTTTAAAAATATTTGGTACGTAGTTTTCTTTTCTAGATAATTTAAATTTATTTACAGTGTCGATTCTTTGCGATGTATATGAATTCAATTAGTTGTTTCCATTTTAGGCTTAAGATGACTCCGACATACAGGGTGTTAAAAAAACGTTTAATAAATATTTAAAGAGCATATAGTGCGAATGAAAACAAGTAAAAAAGTTTTAACAAACATGAGTCCGCAAATGAACCGTTTTCGCGATACAGAGTGTCAAAAAAAGATTTTTTCCAATGTTTTAATGAACGGTTTGAGATACAGAGCTCAGCTTTTGTACACTTATTACTATTAATATTTGTTGCGTTTTGAGCACGAAATCAAATTTTTCTTATATGCTATCTTTTTTTTGACACCCTGTATCTCGAAAACGGTTCATTTGCAGACCCATGTTTGTTAAAACTTTTTATTTGTTTTCGTTCGTACTATATACCCCTTAAATATTTAAACGTTTTTTTAACACCCTGTATATCAAAAAAACGAAAATAGAAAGAACCAAATAGAACTTGTCAAGAAGAATGAACAAAGGATTTTTGTTTTATTATCAGTAATGGAAAGTCGTTACGTCTTATTGATAAGGTTACAATTACAAATTTCAAAGTAAGCAATTTACGTTGACATTAAGAAGAAAGCCATCATCCACATTTTTCAAATCAATATCCACTCAATTTGAAATTGAGAGGCGAGGAACTTAAGTCGTTACAGTGTGGTTTCCATACTCCAAACAACAAGAGTTCTTATTTTTTTTAATCGCGCAAATGACAAAGTGAACGAAGCTAGTTTGTTAATAGCTTAGAAAATTGCTCGTACTAAACGTCGATGTATAGAGAATTTATTAAAAACAACATGATAGTGGTGGTCATAATTATGGATCCAGACAATACGAAATTACATAAATTGATCGAACGATTCCCATGTCACGCCGTATAATTGAGCGTCGTATTGGTGTAATTAGTGAAAATGTGGAAAATGCTATGATGTGTGAATTAAAAAATATTGGAGCATTTTGTTTAGCTTTCGACGAGTCGACAGATATTTAAGATATTCCGCAATTGGCCAGTTGTGCCTATTATGTATTTGAATGTTTAAACGTCAAAGAAAAAATATTGAAACTACTAACCCTCATCGAAACAACTCGTGACATTACCATTAAAAATACACTTGATAAAGGAATAAATAAGTACCTAATAATCGTAAATTGCTGTGTTATAAAATATTAGTCTTCAGAATTTTTTTTTATTTCTTCATGATCTGCTTTTCTGATTACTTTATTAAACACAGCTTTTATAGAAACAAATATGTTACTAACTGCAGCGTATTATGTTTCTATCCTCATATTTTTTCCAATATCGTTCAAAGCTAATGAAAATATTGATTCCGTATGGATCAACTTCTAATAATCGCATGACAAAAATAAGTCATCCATTTATTTCATATGCCTGGTTGCCGATTTTTTTCTGTTAAGAATTAAAAGATTGTTTTCACATTGGTAGTTTACAGCGAGTTAAAATCTAAGTCTAGTTCGCTTTTTTTCCGACTTTTACATCACCATTATACAATGTACATTTCAGCAAGTTAGATAAAACAGAAAAAACAAAAGTGAAATAAATTACAGAAAGCGCATGATTTAGTGCAACAATTATCTCGAAATCATGGGAACTACCTATTTTCCTAACCGGCGTGCTAGTGAATTCCGTCTCATTTTCATTTCAAAATCGATTTCCATAAAACTCTTTTTTTGTTACGATGACTAGGACGATTAACAGTCCCTTTTTCACACTTTTTGTTATGGTTCATTATTAAAATATGTTAAAACCTCGTCAAAAGTAAAATAAAATGCATACACTACAAACATACTTCGTTTACAAGCTAACGGCTTCAATAATTTTACATACAGGGTGTCAATTTGAAAACTTCCCACCCCTATTATCTCAAAACGGGTTAGGTTTTTAAAAAATCGCCGAGACCCGTCAATTTTATTATCGAGAGGGACATCTTTTGATTTTAAATTCATAGATA
>JABRWK010001160.1:0-10419 GCA_013372445.1 Hypothenemus hampei | reverse complement strand
GAATGGTAGGAAAAACAAAGTTATTTATTACCAGGTACAGATACAAAGCCCAAAAAAGGGGGGAATAAACTTTAAGCCTGGGGACACACGAGCGTTTTATTAACGCGCATTTCAGTATTTCATAAATAAAAATACAAAGAATCACACAGTACTGCGCGTTATGTTTAACATTTGGCATTTCGGTTTATGAAATGTTGAAATGCGCATTACAAAACGCCCGTTAATAAAACGCTCGTGCATCCCAGAGCTTGTAGGTATTATTTCAAAGAACATTTTCACTAAAAAAATACTTATTTAAACAAAAGGAAAGAGTTTTTGAAAACAACCTTAGGTCATAAGGCATTTCCGGACGAATGATATAGTTCTGAAACCAAATCCAAAGATATTTTCGAATTTCCAATCCATGTTCCCACCCATCAAACCAAAATTTAAAAAAATTAAAATTATTATGGAGTAAGTTATTCTTATGTAAAGTTCAATTTGTCGAAATCATAAAATTAAACACAAAACATTACTTACAAATTAAATTTTAATATAATTTTTGTTCCTCTTCAAACCAAAATATACAGTTAATTCTGAAATTTTTACGAACGAAATTTTATTTACTTTGTTTACAAAACAAAGAAAAAAATGATAAAAAAAGTTTCACTTTTTTTATAACTAATATTTTCGTTTTTTCAATTTCAAGTAAGAGGTAAAGAGGTCTAATGGGAAGTACCGATTTCCCATTTTTTATGCCATATTAACTATAAACGGGATGGTTCCTTTTATCATCATTGGTAATAACACTTTAAGGATCTGAATATTCATATGATCTGGTCAAAATAGTAAACCTCTAATTTTCCATCTTGACCCTTTACACGCCAAATTTTTTTTTTACCTACCACTAATTCCTTCTGAGCTGTTTTATGAATTTGAGTATTCGGAATACGACACAATTGCCTTTGAAAGAAAAACAACGTAATAATTTTAAATAATTTTAAAACTTGTGTCCTATAATGTCGAGTCTAACTCGACATAGGGGTTAGTGTAAGAAATACGATGTCGAGCTACACTCGCCGTAGGAGTAGAAAGGGTTAAAAAACAAATTGAAACTTTAACTCGAATTTTCTCCAAACAATGATTTTGTTACTTAAAATTAAACCCCTGCCTCATATTAAATCAGATTATTCTAGTTTATTGAGGGATGCGGCTTAATAAATTAACAATTTTACGTGACTATTAATAAAAAAATTATTCTGTGAACAATTGAATGCTGTTTGCTGTGCTCATGAATCATTTATATCAAATTTCTTAATGCAAACTTATTTATTGTCGTATTTTCGTTGAGAAACTCAAAATGTTAATAGAGTTTAAGCGAAGAACGTGAATATAGATTTTTAACTAAAATTATGGTTCAATTGGTAGAGACCAAACTGTTTAGAATACTGGTCACGTCGATGCTTCAGCCGACATGCAACAAACACTTTGTCGGCAGATTTGATTGCTTACATTGATTGCGGCACAATGGCTAACTTTAAGATGCTGAATTACGTGACATAAACTGAAGAAAACGGGTTAGGTATTACGCGGAATGAAATGAAAGACAATTTTCTTTGTTTTAGGTAAAAAAAAGAATAAATATTATATAGGTGTAAATATAAACGGCAATTTTAATGAATAATTAGACAATTAAACCATCATAAATTATGTGAAATTCGAGTGGAGGACTTTTATTACCTGATTCAGGTGCCGGTTTAATATTTTAGAAGGTTTTTAGTGTAGATTTTACAAGGAAAATGTGTTACCGTCTGCCTCGGACGTAAGATAAATTGCTGAAAAGGCGTAATAATGATATATAAGATGGCTCACGCCCCCGGGATATTTTAGCCTTAACACGTCCGATTCATCCTGATTTGCCTGCCAGATTGCATTTGACATCTGATTTAGTTACGCGATTGCACTGGATTTATAATCATAATAAATTCACGTTGCGAGCATTTTTGCATAGAATTCTCAAACTACAATGCCGATTGTGGGCAACCGTAAAATTACGTTGAATGAAATGAGGTTCACTTCAACTGACTGGATATTCCGGTTCGTGAAAGTGAATTCCACGGTTAAAATCGAACAAAATTCCAAGAATATTTCACTTCAGATAAGGATTCCTAACGGTCTGATCTGGCCAACCCAGATAAAAAGATTCACTTCCAGCACATTGATGAACTAAATTAGCATTAATATTAAGTTTCTTTAAAAAAGAAAACGATTTCAAAACTTTTAAGTCGTGCGTATACAGTAACCACCTGGTATGTTTTCCTACAAAGTAAAATCGAGAAATAAAACTTCTATAAATTGTGCAATGCCGTATTGAACGAACAAATAAATCTTATTTTATCTATTTTGTATCAGGCATAAATCCACAATTATAAAAATTTATAGCTGTGCAAAAATAAATGCTTTGTTTAAATTAATGTGAATGACATTTTGATGTAAATTTTCAGAAAAAAATCGTTTTTACAGTGTCACAATGATAATATGCTTTCTATAGGATGTTCAACTCATGCAACGACATAAATAAAGTGCGCAAAAACATCACGTCAATTGGCAATTTACAAAACCTGTTCGGTGTTTTTTGGGTTTGTGCATTCGCAACTTTTCGATTTGAAAAGGTGTTGCCGTTATTTATCTGCGATCTAAATTTTCCAAACAATAAATTCATCAGTTAAATTGCATTTGAATTTAACCTATTTAAATAAATTTGCCAAACCAGAACAGTATCCGTGCGGAAACGAATTTATAAATTCCATTAAAATAGCCATTTAAAGGTCAAAATTGTACGATATTGTTTAGGAATTTAGTTTCATTCGAAAATTAATTATTATTTAGTAACTCAAAGCGTTATAACAACATTTTTCAACTGTTAATATTGAGATGACAATTGTGCTTAACAAGACGTACTTTTCATATAAAATGAGAGGGGTGTACAACGTATATGTATATGAGAGTGCACAATTAGGACAAAACATAAATTTATAACGATCCTCTTTAACCCGACTTGGTTTCAGCCAGAACATTAAGGGAAATGTAGGATTGTCCTGGGTTAATCCGGATAATAAGATACTTTGTCAATGTCTTTTACTATTTAGAACTCGAATTATTCTTCATTATAGAAAAAATACTTAAAATACTCTTCTACTAAGTCAAGAAAATTATTTTTTCATTATACCAGGGGTGTTTTAAAAATTCTATGAATTGGGAAATAGTATAGGACTTATAGAGGGTGCTACAAATTCGCTTGCGATTATGGAGATCTCGGCAACAATAAAAGATACGAAGTCGGTAAAATAGAAACAAAGTTGCACATTTTGATGCTTAACAAAATGTTGTCAAAAAGTTTTTAAATTCCGATTATTTACAAAGATATTCGAAAATAAGTGAAATTTGCTATTTTCATTTTTTTGGCAATAATTTCAAAACGATTTATTCTACAGGGCTGAAATTAGGACATTCTTAAGACAGTATTGTGACAACTTTTTAATAATATTATTCGTTTTTACCTGAGTTTTATAGTTTTAAGATAATAATGATAACTTTTAATTTTCTTAGGACGGTATGTTAGATTTTTATAAATTTGAAATCTGCTTGAAATTGCCTTTCCAATGATTGTATTGCTATCTCAGTTAATTAGAAAAATAGAAAAAGGGTTAAATGGAGAAAGTTTCAGAGTATTTCAAGCGTTATTTGACTGTTTCTTGAAACTTACTGCAGCTCTTTCGGTTTTTGAAAAATATTTGAAAGACTAAAAAGCTGCATTTTTAACTTAATTTTATAAATTCTGAATTTAAATTTTGAAAGTTTCAAAACGTCCTCACGAAGGCACTTTTAAAAGGGATGATTCAATAATGTTAAAAAAATTTTCAAACTTTATTAGTTTTTTGAAATTTTTACGAGAACTTTCATTTTTTTTATAGACATTACATATGTATATCAGATTTTTTCATTTTTGAATATTTAAGTAATGCTTTTCAATCATGTAAAAAAATATGTCAGTCCCTTTTTCCAATTTAAGAAAATTAGGAAAATATAATTTGTTTGTAGTAGACCATGGATTACATTTTTTTGTAATAAAAAGTTATTTCCATGGATACAAAAAAAATTGTATTAGGAAATATTTCATGGCATATTAAGGTAAATGTATAAATTACTCTAATGAAGGAAATTGTGAAATGATGAAAATCCATTTTAAAGTCAACAAAGAAAGGGAAAAAACCAATTCTGAATACGAAATAAAATATTTCGAAAGACTAATCCTAAATATTTAGTTTAAATCAGATCATTAAGTAAGGTTTGGGTCTTTTATTTCGCCAATGGTAAAATATCCCAATCAAAAGAACGAATTAAATAATTTCTTAAATGAATAACTTTTCAAGCAAGCTAAAGTTAGGACTTTCACCCAAGAAATGTAATAATAAAATATTAATTGCAACTAAAAACACTCTTATGATTAGTTAATTTTTTGGAGCATTTTTCAATTGGATCAAAATCATAAATTTTGTTTTTAACAATTTATAATAACATTATGTAAATTATGAGCTTATTCTCTCTGAAAATTCTATGAACCATAAATTTAGGGGTCGTAGTTTGTACTTCGACTGCTCTGACAAATGTTTTTCGTTCATTCGTAATATTTTCTAAAATCGTTTCATTACGTTTATTCGTACCTTTATTGTACTTGTTGGTCTTTGGTGAAACAAAAGCCCTAAAATTTAATAAATTCATAGTTAATGATCTGAAATGCTTGGAATTAAGCTAACGTCTTTCGGGATATTTTAGTTCGTATTCAGTTTTGGCATTTTGCATATTTCTGTGGCTTTGAAATAAATTTCTAGCACATCAAAGTTTTCTTCATTTGAATAATTTAATGCCATTTTAACTTAAATTTTTTAATACACTTACACATTTGTTATGCAATAATCAGTTAAATGATAATTTGCCTTAAAATATAGGCTCAGATTCTCTTTTTTTTTGTATTCATGAAAACAATCTCTTAAGGGGGAGAGATTACTTTAAAGAAAATAAATTTTGCTATTTTTTTTTTTAAATAAAAAAGCTTTTGTCATGTTGTTATAGATGATTCAGAAATATTTTTTAAACTCAAGCAAAAACGGAAAAATCCAATCAGTGTCCATAAGAAAAATCAAACATGTTTTTAAAAAATCAAAAACTAATATAGTTTGAAACATTTTGTTGAATGTGTTAATTCTTTTAAAACATATTAATGATGTGTTATTGCGAAGACCGTCAAAATTGAAATTCAGAAGTTACAAAGAAAAGTTAAAAATGCAACATTTTAGTTTTGCTAAGTTTTCTCAAAAACTCAAAGAGCTCCAACAAATTTGAAAAAACGGTCAAATAACGTTTGCAATTCTCCAAAACTTTCTTCATTTATCGGAATTTTCAAAACTCTTTGCGGCAATTTGTTGAGCACCAAAATGCACAACTTTGCTACTATTTAACCGACTTCGTATCTCTTACTACTGCCGAGATCCCTATACTTGCACCTACAGGTGGCACTGTGTATAGGTAAAGCTGTAAGATAAAAACAAGTACATAAAATACAAGACAACTAAATACATAAAGTTGGAGGTATTTCATTTATATAATAATAATTCTGGTTCAGCAGAATTACAGGCTTATTGTAGAACTGATTTCCCATTATAGTATACTATTATTATTTAATATACAAGGTGTATGTCATATATTTTTTACAATCACCCATTGAATTATTATAGTGATTTTAAACAGTAATATGATCATGGTTTATAAAATGTCCAATGCGTTGTTGCTTCGTTACGTGTGTCTGAATCGTTGTAATGCTTCATATATAGCGATTCACAACGTCATTAACAATTACAATCTCTTTCATTACTAATGAGCAAACAGTTTAATAAGGGTTGTGTTGTGTTCTGTTGGTGGAACAAAGCTATTTCAATATTTTTAACTGTTTTTTTTTTCACACAGATTGTTTTCATTGATTTGTTTCTTAGTCCTATTTTTATTAGTGAATATTTTTTAGTTAAAGAACATTAGACAATGTTGAATATCTTTAAATGAATTTTGAAGGATCCGCGCATTAAAAAATTACAGTTTTTATAGACATATATACGAATGAGCCGGTTGCTGTAGAACGTTTTTAGAAAATAATTGTTACAGTATGAACATTTTAATACCTTGCAAAAACAAAAAATATATCAGTGTTCTGAGAAAATTTTTCAGACACAATAGACGACAGATTGGTGATACGAGCTTTAATTTAGGACTAGATATACGCCCTCTGTCCCATAAATAACCGGAATGGCGTTAAAACAACAAAAATCGTGAAGTCATCTGTTAAAAGACAATCGCTTCAAGAAGAACAACTTCTTGAAACATTTTGCCGAAATTTGATGAATTTTCACTGCTTAGAATATGAGGTCTTCAATATTACGTGACAGTGGTTTGTAATCTTCGGTCGAAAAATGCTCAAATAATTTTGAAGAGAGAGTTGATTTTTTAACCAAAAAACTAATTTATTTCCTTGTCATTCAAGATATTCAATTGATTTAACCCATTTTGAATATTTTTCATTCTCCAAGGTACATTTCGCGGTGAAAGGTAACATTTTTTTCTTCAATTGAAGACATTCAACGATCGCCGACCAGAATACTTGACAACATTCCCAAAATTCAAATAGAACAATCATTCCATGGACTAGTAGAAGGTGCTAAAGTATTGTATTACAGTTATTGGAGACCACTTTGAATAATTAAAATACATTTATTAAAATATCTTAGCTATCCTCTTTTATTTCATACCATTCCGGTTATTTATGGGACAGAGGGTGTACCTTAGGTTTATAACTAAAACATTTTCCAATTATCTCGTGAATAATTTCAAATGAAACACAATAAGAATTAGAAGTGATAATGATTTAATGTTGTAGAACAATATGTAGCAATATGTTTTACAAATAATATCCTTTAAATGTTCACCTTGACTTTGTCTGACTGAATATATTCTGGAGGACCAATTGGCGATTACTCTTTTACACATGTCTCTTGGTACGTATACAATTTCTAATGGTGAATTGAAGATGACGACAAAACGTTGTAACGTGTCACATATTTTGTCAAATAATTATAATTGATTTATTACTGTAACAGTTTCTCAATCGCGTTATTTCTATAACTGCTAATCTCAACTAGCCATCAAGATCAAGTAATCTTACGCCCTTGGATTTTTTCTTATGAAGATATGACAAGTCTCTGGTTTACAAAAATACATAAATCACCAACAGTTACCAACCTTAAACAAACCATTCAACTTATCCATTAGAAATATATCAAGAAACGTATGTAAAAGAGTAACTGGTGCTTCACAATGCATTCAATCAGACGAAGTCGAGGAGGACATTTAAAGAATATTATTTTTAAAATATAAGATCACCTATTGCTCTTAAAAATGAAATGAAAATTAAACAAATATAACTCGTAGCACTTATTGTACTCCATTTGACACGTCTAACGCGTTAATTGGAAAACCCTTCATAGTCTGATATGAAATTAACACTTGTATATAAATTCATAAAGCTTTGAAAATATCCTTCGTATTAATATAGTTTAATTTAAACAGGCTAAAATTTAAATATAAAAAGAAAATTTCCTTAAGGCAGGCATTTTCTTAGAAAAGTTTAAATATAGTTGTAAACAGATTATTTATAAAATCCTTTAGAGAAGAATTCTTTAGTTATTTACGCAAAGTTCAAGGTATTTTTTCTTAATGACTCGCTTATTCCAGCGAAAAACAGTAACTAACTCTTCTACTACATGTGCCATGTAAAACTTGACTTTTAACTCGAGATCATTCTCTAATATTAGGAAATCTGAAATATCTATTACATGGTGTACACAGAAAAACTAAATTGCCTTACGCGAAAGATTAAAAACAACATTGAATTTAAGATGTAAAGAAGCTTGTGACTACTTTTCAATTAGGTACTAAGCATTTTTCTAGATAAGCTTTAAAAATATAGTATGCGACATCTCAACAAGCATTGTTTACCAAAAACAACAAGCTGGAAGATAAAGGTAATGAATGTGTTTTACATGGTGATGATCAAGCGAATGAAGAGTAAATTTCATTACCCAAGGGTTTTACAATAGGTTGGCGGTCTTTCGAATAAATTTAGTCTGTTAATTAATAAACGCATCTGCCCAAAATAAGGCAAAGGATATAATATGGCCGGGGTGTTTAATTGGAATACCTCAGGGACGGAATTTAACCCCTATAATATTAACAGCGTCCATTCAAGAAGGGAGCAGATTATTTCTACTGGAATCGTCCAGTGAGCTGGCATACTGTCCGGTAATTATTTTGGTGATTCGGCTTCCTCTAGTAAAGTTTCAGAGATCCGCTATGGTCAAACTTTAACCGTTCAGGGACAATGGCTAGCAAATATTAGCTCTTCTAGCCCGTACATAAAATAAACATGGAGTTTGGTAAATCACAAAACGTATACCTTAACCTGTTTTACCCTATTAAGTTCGAAGTTTCCTTAATCATTTCATCATCTAGAACAAAAACTAAATACTTGAAAACGAAATACTTTCCTACATTTATATAATTAAAATTGAACAAACTACAATTCTGTAAGAGTTAGAAATATAGGGGGACCCTCTTTTATATAATTACTTTTTGGCAACCGTTGGAATGAATTTGCTTTTACAACTAATAAACTCATCAAGTCAAAGACATGTTACGCTTCGAATATCCAAATGAAGACATGTCAGAACAATAAAATGCCATGATTTTAGATCGTTAATCACTTTCAAAAACAAATGAAATTAAGAACTTTTGATATATTTTCAGATCTTATTATTGATCAAATTTGTAAAATTAGGCCTAAAAGTGAAATTTTTTAAATTTAAAATACAATTATTTCAAGGTAAAATGGTGCAAGAAGTTAAAATCAGAAGATTAATTAAGTACTCAGGTGTATAAACTAGGTGGCCGGATTAGCTTATCAGGACCGAATGCCGTGCAGCACATGAATTTCTTTGAAATACTTTAATGGAATGGTTTAAACTCCAGTTTTTGAACTTGTTTTAAAAAGGTTTTGATATGGGAAAATTGCCCATTTCGGACACGCAAGTATTTAATAAAAAATGAATTAGTTATTCTGAACAATATTCATAGTCAGTTGCACAAAGTCTAGACGAGGGACAATTATAATTAAGGTAAAGATTTGAATGGGGACCAATATTAGACAAACATTGTTTCCATTTTAGGAGATATGCAAACTAAAATGCTGATTGCTTTACAGTTTACTCTACGCTTCCAATTATAGTGGAAAATTAAGTCGGTTCGTTATTTAAATTAAGATTTTCAAAATGCAAAAATTTGCAATATTTCATATTTAAAATTCAAAAAATGAATCACCATTTAAAAACTAATAACTAAAATATTATTTTGAACTAGGAACATCCTATCTAAAAGTGTCAACTAGTGTGTATTTTTCTTTATTTCTGGAAAAAAGTTTAATCCCATTTAATAAAGTGCGGTAACTTATCGAGCGAATGATTTATAAAATGATCCCATTTATTATGCGGAGATATTCATGAGTTGAAAATGGAAGAAATATTTCCCTGGGATGTAATTGATTGTATGGAAAAGACGGCGTTTGATCCAGACCGAATTATAAAGATTTATGCTTAGTTAGACCCCGTTGTTTTCTTTGTTCGAAACCGAATGAATTTTAAAACTTTTAGGCTAATGCGCCACAAAAACGATTTTATTACCATTTCTTGAATACTTAACGCGATATTCCACTTTGGAATAATTGAAATTTATAACTTTACGCGAAAAAAACTTAAGAATCTCAATTTTATTTTTGATTTAGTTTTAAAATTAATCTTGATGTAATACATATATCTACATGCATATATAAGTAGATACTAAATAAGCGTTTTGAACAAAGTTTTCCGGTGTTGTCATCAGACCCGATTCTAAGGCTGGATCAGCGGAAAATGTATTTCGGAGATGTAGCCGGCTAAGTTTGAGAGGCGGGATTTTACTTTTTTATCCAGGGCAGCAAAATTGCTAAAGCAAGTCCTGTTTTTATACAATATCTGACAAATAGCCATAGGGATTTTTTTTCACATAACTCTTTTGCTGAAATTTCCGTACCAGTCGGAAACTAGAAATGGCTCTTGCGGAAAGTAAAGGGGAGAGGAATGTGTATCAAGAAGAATACTCAGGAGAACAGGAAATAAGAAAAAACTGAAATGAGTGTTGAAAAGTGTTGGCGCAAAATAAAAAGTAGAGAAATGGAAAAAACCTCAAAACCCTCGATATAATAAAAATATTCACTTGCATTGTGCTATATTTCCTACTCGTTTC
>JABRWK010001157.1:0-10437 GCA_013372445.1 Hypothenemus hampei | reverse complement strand
ATTGATTAAAAATCTATTTACTACATTTTTTTATAGTGTTGTCTTTTTTAGTAAATAGACTTTTGTAACAACGTATTTTTAACTTAGAAGACATGACTTTTTAATATTGTCTCTTTTTCTCATATGTATAAAATAATAAAAAAGTAACATAGGGCCCGTTTTGACTATAATTGGAAAGCGGTGACACACCGGTCATGATTCACCGTTTGAACTGTAGGATTTCCTTCTCTCCACTGCGCATGTGGAAGGAGTTTATGACGTCACTCGTGAGTAAATAAAAAAAAATTATTTATGTCAAATTTGACATGAGATTTGAATTTGATATATTTAAACGTTTTTTAGTTAGAATTAAATAAAAACTCAATTTTTTCTCTGCATTTTAGTGTGTTAATTGTATTTTCTGTGTTTTAATTTTTTAGTGTTAAATTGTGAAGCAAAAATGAGATGGGCAGTGCTTGGGTGCAAGTCGGACAATCAAGCAACAAATTTTGATAAAAAAAACGGCCTTTTTTCTTTCCCTCGTGGTGATTTAGTTTTGAAATTAAAATGGATAAATTTCTGTTCACGGAAAGATTTTAATGTGGAAAACTCTAGAATTTGTTCAAAACACTTCCTAGAAAGTGATTTTGAAAGAGATTTGAAACATGAATTGATGGAAGGAATACCTTTCCGTTTGAAACTTAAATCAAATTCTGTTCCAAGTTCCAATTGTAATAAACAATCATGTAACCGCGTTAAACGTTTAGAAAGACGAAGTGCTGAAAAAAATCGTGCAGTCTATTTGGCTGAAATATTCGATTCGTAAGTTTTATTTTCGTTTTCTGTAACTTTGTAATGTGCAGGAATTTTTCCGTTTTTCTAACTTTGCCCTCTTAAATTTCGTAGTAACAATAATGCATATGAAAATGATGCTTTTTCTTTAAAAATGCGTAACATTAAGAATAATACAAATTTAACAAGCTGTATTGGTGTTGATGTTGAAATTGGGTGAGATACTGTTACAAATTTTTAATAACTACGGATTAGAAACATCGCAAAAACAATACGAATTATTTTGTTCACAGAGTTAATACAGAAATAGATGAAAGAGATGAATTGATCAAAGCTATGGAATTGAAAATACGAGTGCTTGAAGAAGAAAATAATAAACTTAAACTAAAAGAGTCATTATTAGATCATTTTTTCAGTCCTGCACAATAATTGAAAATGGCAGGAAAGAAGTCGTTGAAATGGACTATTGATGCAGCAGTATCGATTTTGAAAACTTGGTTGAAAAAAATTAATTTTTCGCCGGGTATTCTAAAACCTGTGTTCAATATATTAAAACTTTCAAGTTTCAATAGTGTTGAAAAAGTTTGCTGTTTGTCGTTCGATGAAATTAAAATTAAACAATGTTATGAATACGACTAGGGAAATGACTGAATTTTGAAGTCAGCTAATTACGCTCAAGTAGTCATTATTCGGGATATTTTCAAAAAATGGAAACAGCCTGTTTTTTTTTATTATAATTGCAGAATGACAAAAAATTGTCATTTCAAATTATTTCATTTGTAGAAGCTTCAGGTACAGTTGGCGTCAGATAAAACGGAAGGTAAAAAAGTCATTAAAGTCATTTTCTCCAGATTTGGGTAAGTCCGGCTTTTACTTAAAGATTTTGTTATATGTTGAAATGATGCGAAAGGATGTTCTTGCAGATATGTGACGATGTTGTTATCCTGGATATTTGTTGTCTTTTTGTATTGCAATCCTGTGCCCATAGTTCGTTCTATAGTCTGTTGTTCTCTCCATTTCTTTAAATTTCGATGAATAGTGCTTTTTGATTTTCCGAATCTTTCAGCTACTGCATCATTGACCATCCTTCTTCAATTAATGTGATAATTTGAGTTTTTTTAAAAAGACTTAATTGACGCAGTGTAGGTAATTAAAATTATATTTATTTGTCAGTGTCATATTAGAATCAAAAATGCCAAAATTATTTCAGGTATAAAGGCCAGATTTACACAATAACAATTTCATCGTTCCGTTTTATTTGACGCCAACGTACAGTCGTGAGCAAAGAGAATTAGATAGAGAGGAACGTCCTATAAGAATGCAATGTAATTTTGCGTATACTGTTTCAGCGTCCTCTGTTGAGTCGGAGGCTAAACTAAACAACAACAACAACGATATTTAATTCATTAAATGAATTATTATTATCTATTTTATTTTAATAATACAACGAGCTACTGTTTAAATTAATAATTAAAAATCCTAACACAAATATGGGTTTGCTTTTTCAATTTCATAACTTATATTAAGTGTTAGTTCAGCCTCCGACTCACCAGGGGCGCTAAAAGCTGTATACGCGAAGTTTCCACTCTACCTAATCCTCTTTGGTCGTGAGCAGATAAAAGTGCACGACTGTTAAAGTCATTTTTCCCAGTTTTGGGTAAGTAATTATTGACAGATCAACTATCAAACTGACTAACACGGTAAAATAAAAAATTACCAACTTAATTTTTTTTGATCATGTAATAATAGAATGACTAAAGTCCGTTCACGTTAAGAAAACAGTGTGGAAAAGCATAGGGATTAAAAATACGGCTCTGTGATTGGCTTAGACACGAGCCTGATTTGCCCTATAAAATATTTTCTCCATGTGTTGAAGTTGTAATCAGATTCACATTCAACGTTATGATTTTTGTATCGTGTAAATTAGCCTCACTTAGCTCCACCCACCACTGTTTTCTTAACGTGAACAGACTTTAAATAAATATTTTTGGCTTAATAATAATTTATTTAAAAAGAAATTAACAATTATGTATAATACTACTATTTAAATGATTTTAGAAAATATATAATCACATTATTTGATGAAGAATTGCCAATAATTGCAATAGCTATGTGATTTGGAGAATTGATAAGCGCATAAAATTGTAAAGACAACGAGAACGAGCTAGGGGAACTGGATTGCTACTGAACGAAAAGACTACATCATTCAATATCTTTGAGATAACTCTTTCGCATAGGTTGCTTAATTTTTTAAAACTTTTTTTATTTTTTAAAATTAAAATTAAAAATACCTAAAATTTTCTCTATACATCTTCTAATAATCTAGAGTAATAAAATCCCAAACGTTTTTTATGGGATTTAAATCAGGACTCCTGAAACACCACGGTAAACAATTAACTTCATTTTCAAATAAACAGTTTTTTACAATTCTGCACCTGTGAACAGGGCAATTGTCCTGTTGAAAAATGAAATCATTGTTTTCAAAGAGCAAGTTGGCTGACGGCAGGAAACCATTTTCTAATGTTTCCACGTAAGCCTGACCATTCAGCCTGCCGTCAATCTTCAACAAACTCCTGGACCACGGCTGCTTATCCAAGCCCACACATTTACGGAAAACCGACCACTACTATTGTCTTTTTTGGTATAGGTTTCATGAAATCTAAAATGAAAACTTATCACTTTTCTTATTTTTTTCGTGAAACTCTAAATAAACCTTGATTGCGGAGGTCTAAATACCTGAACCTTTCCATTATGTGACGATTGAAACACCTTTTCGTCACTAAATATGACATTCTGCCAAAATTAAAAATTGCATAGCATATCCAACTCTCTCATTTTTATTTTGTTGCCTTAACCTTGTTGGCTTTGATGCAGCTACATGACATCTTAAATTAGAAATTTGTCTTATTCTTCGGCGAGCAGTGCTTCCTGATGCGGGAAAGTTTGTAATATGCGCAGCTGCAGCGACCGTTGCAAAAGGGTTCTCTTAGAGATATCGAACGATGTTGGCATCTTGTACCTTGGTAGTTTTTTTGTTCCGTAATCCGGTTCCTCTAGCTCGTTCTACCTGTTCTCTCCATTTTTTGAAAATTTTATAAATCGCGCTTTTTGATTTTCCAAATCTCTGAGCTATTGCATTTAACGACCAACCTTCATCAATTAGTGTGACTATTTGTGTTTTTTCAAATAAACTTATTCGAAGCATAATAAAGATTATAAATAATTTATTTGTCATTTTAGTGTCAATTACAATAATGGAAAAAGGGTAAAGGTTTAAAAGCCAGATTACAAAACAACAATTTAATCGTGTACTTTTATCTGCTCATGACTGACAATTCCAATTGACGGGTCTAGAATAAAAGGGGATAAGTGCAATTATTAATTTTGAAACATTTGCATTTAAAGTTAGATGAATAACAAAAAGTTGCCAAGAAAGCTGTATTTTTTTGCCATCTTTATAACGCCGAAAGCCTGAAAATCATTTGGATCTATTTTATACCAAACTGACATGAATTTAAGTTGGTCCAATATGCCCTTAACTAACAATAAATAAATAATGCACTTATACCCCTTTTATTCTAAACCCGTCAATTGAAATACGTTTTTAATTTTTTTAACTATTTTCTGCAGGTTTCACTGTTGTTTCTGTTGTAAGTGACCTAGGGGGTGCTAATAGGGGTTTATATAAAGAATTGAATATCGACTGTTTTTCGAAAACATGGTTTCTAAATCCGACAAGTAATAAGAAGATTTTTGTCTTTGCTGATGCCCCGCATTTAATAAAACTAATGTGTAATAATTTTGTAGATGAAGGCTTCATTTTTAATGGAAAAATTATAAACAAAAATGTTACTGAAAACATTTTGCGACTAAACAATTCATCAGATTTAAAAATAATTCAAAACAAAGTTTCTGTTCAAACACTTCAAGTGCAAGGTCCGGCACGTCAAAAAGTGAAATATGCGATAAAATTTTTCTCCCACACAGTATCTTCAGCCAAAAATCGATGTGGAATGCTTGGTCTATTGGATGGATGTAATTGGAAAGAGACTTCTGAATTTTTTAAACATAAACATTGGATTTTTCCTTCTTTATGTTCTAAGTTCTGTAGATCAATGATTGGTTCGACATTTTCAATAGCAGAGTTCCTGAGTCTGACTCAAGATCACGTAAAAAGTATTTAGATTGGAATTGGCGAAACAACTGCAAATTATTGATCAAGTGAGTAATTCAATAGAAAATTTGAGAGTTGTTGGCAAAAAGTCTCTTTTGCCATTTCAAAAAGGTTTAATATCAAAATTATTCAACATAAATTAATATTTGTTAATTTATAGGTATTATTAGAGGAAGGCGGGGTAAGACGGGGACTTTAAGGTGTTGCATAAATGAAACCACTAATTTTTAATTGCACAATGGAGAAACTTTTATTAAGAAATAATCAGTCTTTCTCTTTTAAATTATAATGAGTCAAAACAAAATATAGATTTCTCTTATAGAAAAATAAACTTAAAAAAATAACTATCTTCCCCATCTTGCCCCATCTATAGAGCAAGATGGTGTACCCCTTCGGGTAAGATGGGGTACAGAATGGTTAATTGTCGTTATCTTCACAAATCGGGCAGATATGGACAGCTTCGTCATCGACATCTTCTACTCCTGCACAGCCACAATGCGCCCATTTACCGCAAGTCTGGCAAGTGATCCATCCTTCAGCAGACTCCGAATACAAGCCTTGGCAGTAAAGACATTCTTCGTCATCAGATCCTTCGTCAGCTGTCTTGATTCTTTTTGGCTTTTTATTTCTTTGTTTCAGGTTCGTTTTGTTTGTTACTGCTAGTTTCAATTTCTAACTGTTTTGTCTTTCTTGCAACTCTGATTTATACGGAGAACCAGTAATGATAGCTGTTTTTCCTCTTCTTCGAATTTGCTTTTTCCTTTTTACGGCCATTCGTGGATAAGGCATTAACTGTTTCGGGCTAATCACATGGAATGTTGTGTTATCCAAAGAATCATTTGCTGTTTCTTGTTGTGCTGAAGATGAGGTTGTGGCAGTTGGTTGAGGTAGTGTGTTTATTGTAGAATTTAAGGCGGTGCAGGTGGGCGTTTGAGGATCGGAAGCTGACGATGTTACTGTTTGTGCGATTGTTAGTGTTTGTTGTGAAATTGCTGCTGTCGATAATGTTGAAACAGCTTTGGGTTCTGTTTCAGCGTTCAACTCAATGTCGGTAGCCTCTGCAGCGACAAAGTCCGCGTCAGTAAAAATTTGTGCATTAAAGGGAAAGATCCCACATGCTTTAAAAGCATTTAATGCAGTTGACATTGTTGCTGCTCGAATAAATGCTTGCCCAAAGAGTTTAGCCACTTGAAATTGGATCACTACTTTCCCAGGATTTGATCTTAGCCATGCTGTTATAGCCTGATCACAGAAGATACTTAAAGGCCGCATAAAGCCAATGTCTGCTGGCTGTAGTTTGTGAGTGGTATGTGGTGGAAAGCATATTATTGTCACTCCATGCTCACGTGCTTCATCAATCAGCTGCAAGTTTTGGGTGTGAGCGGCATGACCATCTAAAAGAGCATGACAGGGTTATCTTTAGAGGCGTTAGTGAATTTCAGAAACTTCTGAAACCATCTCAAAAAAATTTCTGTAGTGATCCATCCAGAATCTGAACATTCAGCCCATGAATTTGGTGGTTGAGCAGTTCGCGCTTCATACGTTTTCTGGCGCAAATAAACATAGGAGGCATGTATGTCCCTGCAGCGTTGAAACAAACTTCAATCGTAATAGTTGTGCCTCGTTCGGCCGAAGTCAAAGCACCCACTTGCTTTTTCCCCTTGCAGCGATCACCCTGGATCGTGATTTTGGTACAACTGAAATACCGGTCTCGTTACAATTATACATTCTCTCTGGAGTAAAAGGGTGATCGTCAAGCGTTTTTCCTAACAGTTCAATAAAGCATTCCACGGAAACTCTATTAAACCCAGCAGCACAAGCCGCTGATGTATTTTCCGGCTTTCGCAAGCTCAAGTCAGGATGGCGGTTCAAGAACCCTCGCAACCAGTCCTTACCAGCTTTTTCCTTCTTATCATTAAATTTATGTTGTTTGTTCTTACGAACTGCTAACTCATACGCTAACTTCTGTAATTCGGAGGTTGACAAACCAAACAACCTTCCTTCCATTTCCATTAAATAAGTGATAAGGCTTTGTTCTTCTTCTTTGGAAAAAACTGTTGAAATTGGACCCAAAGGAACTTTCACCTTTTGTGTAGTATTCTTATTTTGTCTGGCTTGATTAACTTTACGCTCAAGTGTGGTTTGAGGAACATTATACATCTTGCTAACTGATTTATAACCCTTTTTTCCATTCAAAACTTCTCGAATGGCTAATTTCATTTGTTCTTCACTCCACCCCCCTCTGTCAGTTTTCCTGTTGTAATTTCGAACCATCACCTATAAAAATATATCAATTTACCCACCTAGTAACAAATATTTTATATTAAATTGTCAAAAAAGATGTAATAAATAAGCGGGTAAGATGAGGTACTTACCCCGTCTTACCCACAAGTAGGTACACCATCTTCCCCAAACCATCCTCTAAGTTGTATTAAATTTTTTGAGGTTGTACAACGAATTATTCCGGAACGAGTACTTGAGTTTAGACTAGTAAAATAAACAAATATCAATAAAAAATATTACATAGATCTTGTACACTATATATTTTGAACAGTCACGCATTTAATATACGTCAAAAATTAGATCAACCACATAAAATTGAAAAAAATACTTACAAAATCACAATGCACACACTTTCAACCAAATTATTTATGGAACTAAAAACTTCTTTTAAATGCTGTCAGATGGCGTTAGAAAAACATTTCTGGTAAAGTTACTAGAAATATCTAGTAACTTTAATTTCTGGTGTCATCGTTTCATCAGTTTTATTACGGTCCCCATCTTACCTCGTTACCCCGTCTTACCCCACCTTCCCCTATGTGTAACAAATCTTTGAAACTTCTCTTCGATGATCTACAACAGCGTTATCCAGTAAAATATATTATATTTTAACATACAGGCTAAACCAAGATGTATTGGAGATTTTTTTAGAATATTGAGAGTTAAAGGCGGTTTAAATGATTATGCTACGCCTATTGAATTTCGCTATCGTCTCAGATCATATATTTTGGGACATAATGAAGGTTGTTATGCAGCATGCAGTGTCGAATCTGATGACACACCCGATTGTCCAATAAAACCTGAAATCAGTTTGAGCTCTCAAATTTTCAAGCAAATTCAACTAGGCTTACCTAGTGAACAAAATAATGATTTACAGAATTAGTTCTGTGATTTAGTTTATGATAACTTTGGATATCTATCAGGACATATTTCTAAAAAACTTGCGACGAACAAATCTATTTCGATCCCAATTTCTGAAGATGCTGGTCCAAGTAACAGATATACGTGAGTGGACCATGTTAGTGAGGGAGGACTTGTCAAAACATCACCTGAATTAGTAAATCAAATTGAGAAATTAGAACGTATTTTTGAAAATACAACCAAACAAGACAACTTGTTTTTGGACAAAATTTTAAAACGTTTATTGTAAGACGCAAGTGACATATGTTGCCCTGAACAAGCGAAATTATTGTATTTCCGCTCAAGATTGTATTTTCGAATGCGTTCTTTAAATCAAAATATACAAAACGAATCAGCAACTCGAAAAAGAAAAATTGTTAAAATCGTAACTTAGCGGTTACATTAATGGAATTTAAAAAATTGGAAATATTTTATTTTTGATGATATACAGAGTGGGTCACTAAAAAGCGGAACACCCCCGTAAAATCTTGACTTGCAGTCCAAATATAACACTATATGGGGTGTTTCATTTAAAAAAACATAACTTAGATATTTTTCACTTATTTAGAACACCCTGTATAAAACGAAAATAATTTTAAAATGTACCCTTATTTGAGTTCTAACGCAAAAAAAATGTTTCCAAAATATTCAATACTTCAACCGTAATCTTTCGTGTCGTATGTGGTGCCCCATCCTGTATATTGATTCAACTATTTACTAACTTATTATTTACAAATTTTTTTTCATTTAAAACTGATTAGAAAGTGAAAATAAATTTTTCTCAAATTTTTTTGTGATTTTTTCCTATCTCGCCTATGCACTTAAAACGCTATTTACTCACGGATGACGTTATTGTGCAAAAAGAGACGTATTTTGGTTTAGCAATGTCTCACCTTAGAATTATTATACCATGCAGTTTATACTACATATGGCACCCCCGCTTCAGAAGTGACACAACTCAAAATTTTTCAAATTGGGTTTAATACAGTTTTAAAATCTTCGCAATGCCATTATATTTGTAGATTAACAACTACATTAAAATTTTAAATGGTTTTTTTCTAAAAAGTTAGAAGTGTCACTTTTAATTAATTTAATTGACGCTAATCTACGACAGCTAAACTGACACATCTCAAATTTTTTCCTTATTTTTCGTGCATTAAAATTTGAATTACGTAAAGCTTTTTTAAATTTTTCACTGTAAGGTAAGTTTAAAAATTTTTAAATTTTCTTTATGTTACGAATCCAGCTCAATTTATAGACTTATATTTGAAAATTTTAAAATGAAACTTTTGGAGAAGGAAGATGACGAAAAATTAATTTACGACTCTAAAATAAACACCAAATCGGGAGGTTTAAAGTACAAACTGCGAAGACTGTCAGGAAAAAAGTACTGCGTTAAGGACGGAAAACAATTCGCAAATTTGTGTATGTTTAGCAGAATTTTTAATAATGAATTTAATATCAGCTTTTTTACTCCGAAGAAAGACCAGTGTGAACTCTGCACTGCCTTCGCTAATGCAAAAGCCGTAGAAAAAGAAAATTTAACAACTAAATATAATGAACATCAAGTAGAAAAAGACTTATCAAGACAAGAAAAAATAAAGATAAAAGTAAAGTTAATAAAAATTATATCGTAGCAGTATATTATTTGCAAGCCGTCCTTCCTTGTCCTCGTGGCGATGTGTCGGTATTCTATTATAAATCTAAATTAAATTGTTATAACTTTACCATTACTGAGTTAAAAACTCAAAACACCGAATGTTTTTTTTGGCATGAGGGAGAGGGTAAGCGAGGCGTTGAGGAGATTGCAAGCTGTGTTCTACTGTTTATAGAGAAAATTCTTCAAAAGGCAGAAATGGATTTTATAGATATAATTTTTTACTCAGGCAATTGCGCCGGTCAACAAAAAAATAAACTCATGGTAGCTGCATATTACTATGCAGTTTTAAAATTTCCACAAATTAAATCCATTACGCACAAATATCTGATCACTGGTCATACTCAAAACGAGGGTGACAGTGTGCACTCACTAATTGAGAAACAGATAAAGAAATCTCTAAAATCGGGGCCCATTTATGTTCCTAACCATTATGTACAAATTATACGATCCACTAAAAAGAACGGTGATACGTTTAATGTAAATGAACTCTGCCACAATGATTTCTTCAATATTAAATCACTAAATGAAAAACTACAAATTAGTTTAACTTCACTTAAAATAAGTGAAATTAAAATTTTAAAAATCGATTGGAACAACTTGGACAAACTATTTATAAAGAAATCATATGCAGCAACAGAATACCAAGAAATTA
>JABRWK010001154.1:0-10460 GCA_013372445.1 Hypothenemus hampei | reverse complement strand
GCGATTATCTGGATCTGGATTGTTGGCTGTCATTTTTGTTTAACTGATAAAATTCTGTTTTCTGATTTATTTGTTTTTATTATGTGAAAAATTATATTTTTAAATTTTACTAAATCTGATATTTTTCGCAAACAATTGACTTTCTCATTATGGCAAATCACTAATTGCCTCCTCGGCAATTCGGCATCGTCGACATCGTCGAAACAATGCCAAAATTACGACTGTGTAAATTTGAAATTTTTGACCTAAGTGCATTTAGTAGATGTAAAAATTTTTAAAATTTTCAATGACAAAGTCATGATTGTATATTTAGAGTATAAAATAAGTTATGCTGGATTTTGGTTGGTATATTAAAAAATTGAGATCTGAATTTTTGGAACGAATGGGAATATTCAACTCTCATTTTCTTAAAACTGAAAATTTTCTTATTCTTGCCTTTGACATGATACCGATGATATCGAAACTTTGTTTCCATTTTGAAGAGCTAACAAAGGACTGAATACAGTAATATTTATTAGATTTGTAATGCGTTCTTATCAACAAACGTTTATTTCCAAATTTTATTGTGGTGTCCGAATATTAAAGTTTTATCAATATCTTTACCTGTTTAATTTTTTTGGCATTTGTTTGTAAACAATAACAGTAGAATAAATAAATAGTTATACCATAAAATTCTCAACAAATATAATAATTTTTTTTTAATTTTTAACATGAAACATTCCAATAATATGATATTTTTTGATAAAATGTTGTTGGTGTCCGAAATTTAAAGGGATTCACTGTATATTGAAAAATACCATATCAAGAGATTTTCTGAAAACTTTTTCGTTTTTAATTAAATATTTATCAAATTGCTTATTGACAAATTTTATCAATTTACGTTGACTGATTTCTAATCTCTAACAATTTCGAAATCGGTCGGAAAAAAAAAGTTTCTTGTCGACTGAAAAACCCGCCCGAATCAATCATCATCACTGACAGCGAATCTATTTGTTTTTTTGCCGACATTGTCACCTGTTCTACAATGAACCAGTCTCTTATTCCGAAATCATTCAATCTAATTAAATTAATTTCATTGGTCCATTAAATGGACCTATAATTTTGAAGCTTCAGTTTGATAAAGTCCGAAATGATAACAACAAAACTGAATTGAACTGTCACGAATTTGATGGTTTTATTTTATTATTTTTTACCTTTTCTATCTCTGGTGCGGCTTCGAACGGTGGCAGGAAACGGAAGTTGAGGATGATCCATTGATGGAGTTGAACTGGACGGGGTCATCGATCCAGTTGAATGGGCGTCTCGAAAATCGCCAGTTTCGGCCCAAACTACGAATAAAAATCTAAAGTTGCTCGGGGTCTGTACTAATTCAAACAAATTAACCTAAGATGTCTTGATTTCTATTCTAAAAATGTACTTTTTTTTTCTCAATAAAACAAAAGACTTTAGGAAACAAAAATTTCATAGATATTTTTGTTTTTATGAATACATATATTGATGGGCAATTAAGTTGGGGCGCGTCAGAAGAAAAAAAAAAGATTTTTACGGTGTGTATATTTAGAAATGAACGTAAAAATAAGTAACTGTCCGCACTCGTTAAGCTATTAGTAAAAGATGATACACCGTTCGCATTAAATTAGCTCGTAACGATGCGGTAAATGATAAACATGTCGAAAAGTGTGGTTTCGGGCAGCTCCCCAATAAATCAGACTCGTAAAAATGTCACCGTACATAAGGTAGTCGATACATCTTTTCGAAACATGTGTTCTCGGCTCAATTCGAAAGAACAGAAAGAAAAAACAACACACTGTGTGTTAACACCCATTTAGTTGGGCAATTAAATGGGCGTTAATGTCATTTTACTCTCGATACCACTCCCTATCAAAGACGTCAAGCTGTTTCTTCTCTCATGAAATTATAAATATAAGTAGGGACTTTTAATTACTAATGTATGCAGTTAGTTATTGTAGGAGGAAATTTCTGTCTTAAATAATATTTTCAGGCTGAAAAAAGCCATCTCCGGAGTTCAAATTTCGCGATCAAACTGGCTATTGTATTTTTATACTGGATGTTCAATGATTTTCTACATAAATCGTACATTTTTTTTTAAAACTAAACTTGAGAACAAAGTTACACAAAACTAATGCAAGTGAACCTCTATGTCTTACTCCCAGTTTTATTTCCATATTGAATTTTTCAAAGGCTTCCCATTAGTTTTCACTCTGTTGATATCAAGTGTAAGTGATTTGATTGGGCTCTTAATGTTTATGGTATTATCTGCCAATGATACTTATGCCTTATGCTACGGTTTAAAATATTTCAGAGTGGTTTACTGTATGAAAAGTGACTTTAAAATAAACACTTGTTGTATTTGCTCCCTCAGAATGATACACAATAAGTGTTAATTTCTTCATATGCTGATGACGTTCGAGAATAGCTCGTGCGTGACAAAACGCATCATAAAACATTCAATGCTCTCCTTGATGATGGCTCTTTTATTATAAAATCGCTCCCCTTTTTTTGAGGACAGATCACCTTTCACCCTCCCAAAGCAATCCAGGATCGGTTTAAGAATAATTCAAGAAGTAGTCAATATTTGGGAGTTTTTGACAAAAAATCTTCCACTGCGTCAAATTTTCAAGAACAATAATTAATTAATTAAATAAAAAAAGTGAGCTGTCACATTGTTAAGAAACACAATTTTATCTAAATGTAAATGTGTTTAATTTACATATTTGACGATGAAAATCAACTAAATTATATTATTTGTTCGCGACACGTATGTACGTATGTTGTTCATACGAAAAGAAAAAAAAAGAACTAGGTTTTAAAGAGTTGGGTTCGTTTGCGCTTTAAACAAACATCTCCAACACACAAGGTGGTTTTTTAGTTTTCGGTGAGGAATGGTCGTTGTTTTTTTCTCAAACATGTATCTAGTATTTGTTCTTTTTTTTTATTAAACATTGTAAAGGAATAAGAGTGTCACCAGGCCCGATAAACTTTACGACACATACGTACACACAGTTAAAATTATGAATTTTATTTACCTGGCCTAATACTGTATAGATATAATTGTCGTATTTTTTCAAGATAATGTTAAATTTTTTTTTTGTAGGCGCATTTTATTTGATTTACAAAACCATCAAAATTGCCTATGTGATAAATCTCGACGCAAAAATATTAAAAAAATCCTTTCTTCAAAACCGATTCAATTTTACTGTTTTTATTTCTATTTTCCTTATTAAATGGGAATTTCTTTCAAAAATTCTTAAAAATACTCTGAAATTTTTATCTTTTTTGTAATTCTTACTGATGTTTGTAAAAAAGCCATTTATATTTTTTTAAATTCTTCATATACAAAGGACTATCATCTGATATGATCTTCTGGAATTCTTTTTTCTATACATAAATGAAAAACTGCAACATTTTACCAATAAGAATAGGTATTGATAAATTCTGAGCTTAAGAGAGGAGAAATAAGTTTCGAAATCGTTTCGGCAGAAATACCGTTCTTCTAACAGAGTTTGTCAAATCTTATACACTTTATGCCCAACGTCAAACTTATTGATTATATATAGTGTTTTGTTAAACAAATCCGATATGATTTTACAAGACTGACAACAAAACATTATAATATAATAGTGACACAACTCAAAAAATGGCGATATTGAGTTTTTGTTCGTAAAAGGTGTAAAATGTGTTAGAGAATGTTGTAGAGTAAAAATATCTGTAAAGGCTACGCTTAAATATTTTGTTATTTAGATATACTCTTAAAAAAATGACAATAAAAACTTTAAAACGGGTTTTCTGAAAAATCATACTTTTTGAGTTGCGTCACTATTCTTTCGAATGAGCGATATGTCCAGGTTTTACTTTTTACGACACCTCACCTTTTTGGATGATTTTCAATGTTCCTTGTTAAGAATTTACTTGTTCATAACTAATAATATTTCTACAGGGCTGTTCTCACTTTACCTATAAAATTCATGTATTTTTTCAACCAAATAATTTTATAACTGCCGAATAAATGATATTAAAGTGTTTCATTTGAACTCTTGGATCCTTTATAATGACCCATTTATTGTGGGTGCCGAGAGTTGTCCTGCTGGAAGATCTCTTTTTATTTTCATCGTAAAGATCATCGTTTTTTCTAGCATTAACTTAAGCAGCTGAAACAATTCGCAGTAGATTTCTTGTTTTATCATTTGAATTGAAACAACTGATGTAGCGTGAAGACTTCTTTAGCATAGATTGCTTTTTAGATTTGTTACCTTTATATCAAACATTATTATGAAATGTCCACAATGAAGCAAAATTGAGGAACTTTTTCTTAATTTAGATTTTGGTCAGTTTAATGAGTTTTTTGGTTTTTCTTTAACTTTAAGGGAATAGATAATAATACTTTTCCAGTGGATACTTAGATAGATATGGTAAAGTAATCAATTTTCAGACGAATAGAGATTGAGAAAATGGAAATTATAAATACGATTAAGCATAAATTGTTGATGATACTGATTGTTCTCATACATATGTGAACAAATACGCTTAGTTCCTATGAACAGATTATTGCCTTTTAACAGGAATAACGTCAAAAAATTGTCTTCTATTTATCGTTCCAATATAAACCAGAATGTATGAATGTGTTGATGATTTTTAGCACAATTAACAACAACAAAAAAACACAAAAAGTTCTTTGCCACTTCTTTAGTGTGAATTTACCATTAGATGTAAAAAATGATCATTCATCAAACAAAACAGCAAAGAAAAGTATACCTGCATTTAGTCTTTGTGTGGGATTTGAAAAGATTACGATCAAATTAGGAGGTTAAGGAAAATTTGCTATTCTATTGGCTATTATAGCAAGTTTAGTTCATGCAATTATAATAAAGTACGAGATTATTTGGATAAAACTTTGCCAAAGTAAGGAGGACATGTGGCAGGTTCGCCGTTCTGATTTTAGGTTTCCAAAATGGAAAGAAATTTGCAAAAGTTTTGTGACAAATAAACGGAATATTTACTCAAATAGATAGTAGATCGGTCGATTCGAGAGAAAAATATTATTATCAATAAAAGATAAGCGTTTTAAACAGTAATATATTATAATTTGGTCGACATACAAAAAAGTGCCGCTGACAATTCGTATCATGATTGATTGGGGCGGGAACATTTTCATCTCCATCGATAGCAATTGGATCGATTATTTGTACATTTCGGTATAAAAATAATGAAATTAATTTATTTCGAACAATTTTAATAAAGGTGATTTGTTGAATATTTATTACGAATTTAAAAATAAATATGTATTTGTCCATCAGTAAATTTACCATTTGTCCTCGCCCCTCGATAAAATCGGAAATGTTTATCGTTTAGTCACGTACAGAACCTGTAACCGCTCAGGAGTTTTATTTTAGAAGATGGGAATTTTTATTTTTGGGCTCGCGCTCCCAGTTCAAAGACGTCTATCAATCGATTTTATGGAAATCATTTTCCAAATTTCCTTTTAACGAATTTATTCGACCCGTAATCGCTTTCATAATCCTCCAGAAAATAAATAGTAAGACTTTTATCCTTGTTGTTATACCAAATGCTTAAAGTATTAAACCATGTGTTTGGATAGGCTAAAAAGTTAAAACCTCACGTTCAACAGATTTGCTTTTGCCGATCTCTCTCTGTCTCTCTCACTCCATGTTCCTCTCGCTTTCCACCACCTTTAGTGGGAGTCGCCTTTTTTTCTTGACTTTCACTGAAAATTATGACAAAATAATTCCCCGCATAAGAACACTGACTTGGGACTTCAAACGGGAGCCTTGTGTGTCAAATGACTCCCGCACAACACGTCCCCCATAAACCTCTGTTAATCCACGGTTTCCTTTTAAAATTTCGGAAGTCGTTCATCACCCCAGTTGTATTAACTTAAACTACCACGTGTCACAGTCTATAAAACAACAATAATATAATCTTTTGCACACAAGAATTTGTCCACACAAAATCTAGACAAATTGTCCTGTGAGCAAGAAGCTGTAGAAGATAAAACCAACAGGCATTTGCTCAAATTGCTTTAAAAAAGTACCATCAAACCATATCGAGGTAAAGTACCTATACTTGCCTTCATCTCAAACAATTTTTTTAAATCTGTTATACAATCAAAATTATCAAAAAATGGATTGCTGAAATTGACGCCCAAATAATAGGTAAAGCATGCCTTCCAATAGTTCCTAATTTGCGGCTCTAAAAAAAGCAACAATTTCCTTTAATATTTCTCCTAAACTTGGGCCAGAATGGCTGGCCATCCTATATATGTGACATGAAATTGCCACTTTTATATCCAATTAACCACCAACCCTCTCAAAATTGAACCCTATTCACTGTTTGGTTTTACACACGTAAATTACTTTGGATAAATTGATGATGGCCCAGCCAAGGGTCCCAAACCCGAAGACAAATTTTCGAATGGTGACAGATGTGCGCACACACGTTGTTGTTATTCACGAATCCAGGTTCTACTGCTGTTGCTGTTATTGCAATCGGTGCGGAACGCATAAATGGGAAAAGGGGTTGACCGCTATTAGACTTTAGTTTATTTTCCTTCCAGAAGTCAAGATTAATGATTTTATATGTAGAAATGTTTACGATGAGGGTGGAAGTTTATTCTTTAAGGATTAACTGGATAACCAATTTTCCCTTGAAATATGCTTATGCCTAACATTAAATAATAGGAAACGTCTGCTATGTTTTCAAACAATTTTATAAAAATTATAAAAATGAGATATTGGCTAACATTTTTCCTGAATTCATTGAATCGAAATAATGCGTTAATCTACGTAAACAGGGGTTGGGTTCATGTAGCTGTCATAACACGAAGAGAGATAGAGAAAGAGCGGCCCGCCTCGAGGTACACTTGCCGAAATTCTCATACTCGGTTTTTTCGCCTCTCTACCCTGACACAATTCGTATTTATTGCGATTTTCAACTCGGGTGCTTTCGAAAAAAAAAAGTTCAAAACCCCTACCCCCCTTCTTGACAGTTCAATAACAAATTATTAATCATTATAAAATCAATTAATCAACAATCGATCAAAAATATGGACACTTGAAATAAGAATTTTTTTGATAAATGACAATATGTTATTAAAAAAAAAACATCTTTTCATTTGTTCAATCTTGATAGTGAATAAGATAGTATCATAAGCGTCATAACTATTTATAAGGAGCTGTTTTACGAAAATTCTGTTAATCAATACAATAATTTAGCAATAAATATATAATGTTTATCGATGCCGCGACGAGAGAGAAAAGCTTTCAGTCTAAACGAAAAATTTATGGAGCCTGAATCATAATAAATTTTTTTTCAATTAGGGGATTATATTTTATCAGATCGTAAAATTTATTGGGGCACATTTTTCCCCCCTTCAGACCAATACTCGAGAACAAAATCATCATTTTATGGACGGTTACTTGTAATTTACTACACCGATAATTAAGATAATAATTTTTTAAAATCTATTTGGAGATTTAATGGAAAACAAATTTCAAATTTAAAATGCTGAGGAAGCTTTATGACGACGCGTAAATTTCAGTTTGTGGCTATGGTTCAAATAGGACAAAACTGAAATATCAACTTTGATCTTTCAGATTTCGTTTGTTTGATCTGTTTAATAGACATATTTTATGATTATTAATTTGACAGGCATTTTTGAATGTTATTTTATAGACCTTCTAATACGATCATCTTCTTCAAAAACAATTGGTTTCTGAAGAAAATATAGAGAAAAACTCTGTCGCATATTAAATGGGTAAAATAGAGGATCTTTATAAAACACTTTCATCATTCAACTCTTTTTATTTGTTTTAAAACTTGTTTTCAAATGCTTTTTTATCATTAACGGAATTTAAATGCTCTGACATTGGACGTTTCACCTCAAGAACGGTACGGTTTAGAATTGAATCTGAAAATATCTGTTGACAAAATGCAATAAATTTCTTGTTTCATAAAAGTGTCTTAAAAAAATCAAACAATCACATGCTTAGTTGTAATTTTAGGTAGAACGAACAGGTTTTTAATAAAGTTCTTTTATTACTCAGCTTTAAGCTGAAATAAAATATTTTTAAGAAAATTGCTTCGCCAAGGAGAACCTCGCTTATAAAATGCATCAAAGAAAAGCGACAAGAAAATTAGCTAATGCATTAATTTCTCCTAGATTGAGCTTAGAAGTGTAATACTTCGGATTACATGGATCATTAAATTTATGCCTTGGAATTATGGTATAAAACTTGATAGCGCATCGAAGATTATCCGGGATCAGTTCGCGCACGTTACAAGGAAGTGAGACACACCAATTTTTTACTTTCGTTTTCATATTTGAAAGTTTCAACTTTTGTTTAACTTGGAATTTCGTTGGATTAAGACTGGCTCAATTCGTATAGATTCTGGGTTTACTGACTTGTTCCACCATTTATCATTTAAATAAATCTTTAATAACTAATAATCTTTATTGAACTGATCGTAGCAGAGCAACTTTGAGTCGTTTTCGAAAATGTAATTGACAATTTCGAAATTTGTGCTGTAAAGTGTCAAATTTTAGATATTTAGTCTGAAAATTTCAAGCATTTTATAAAATTAATTAGAAATATCCTGAGAAATTAGATAGTTTTGTACATTCTGGAAACATCTGAGGATTTCGTAAAAAAGCTAATTGTAAGTAGTTCTTTTTTAATATTATAACTTGTAGCCTTAATGCCAAAGGAGACCGACCGACTTCTGATTAGAAGGGCGTTCAATGGCTTTATTTTGCTCCAAGTAATTCACTCGCGCTGTACGGGAAGAGGCCTTAATTTCAATGGCTCCAGGAATGTCAGATAAACATTTGGTAGGATATTAATTAGTACTGTATTTAGTAATGTACCAGGTATTATATCAGCTTCCAACTTCATAGCCAAGAACATTGGGCTGTGTGAACAAAATGTATCTACTTTAAAATCCGAAAAGAAATATTTTATTTCTTATGCATCAATGCCTATTAATATTAAAACATTTCTCTCAAAATTTTAAAGTAGAACCATTTACTTCATTTTGTTCACATGACGCATTGTTTAAATTTTTTAAATTGATAAGTGGATGTCTCATAAAATGGAATGTAGCTTTCGTCACCATTTACAATTTTGTAAATGAACCTATGACCATCATTATGCAAAAATTGAAATGTTTGTTTGCTCATTCGGACACGTATTGCTTTCTGAGATTGGGTCAATTTGTGAAACAACCAGCGACAAATAACTTTTTTTAAACTCAACTGCAGAAGCAACATGTTCTTCATAGTTGCAGAAACTCCAAGTAAATGAAGATCTTCTACAACATATTGGAAGTACTGATCTCCCTATACTATTTTCAATATGATTTTCGATTTCATAGATTACAAACAAAATTACGGCAAATTTACATGTTTCTTAGTGAGTTTTATTAATTTATTTGTAATACCTACGATTAATTTCCTGAAACATTTAGTCATAATGACCTTTAAATGTTTTCTTTCCCCAAAATCCAAACTAAATGGATACAAACTTCGATTTTTACCTGATCGCATTTGAAATCGTAAAGAATTATAGTTTTAAAACAGTGATCGGCAACCAATAGCACAAAAGCTTTTTAAGTGGCGCTCGGAAGATTTACGCGGCATAAGGTGAATCATAAGTAAAGGAACCGCTACTAAAAAGTGTAGGTGGCACACTACTGGTGGATTTTCTTTAAAAAGCACACTTCTATAAATCGATGCTGATGCTCTGATCTAAAATGTTCTCTTTTTTAAAAACAGATAAAGAAAAAATGTGTAAAGTGTTCCAATAATGTAACCGGTGTTTTCCCAGACCATTTCAATGATATATAAAAGTTGATACTTGACAAGGACCCCCCTTTATACAAGACAACTTATCTAAAATCGAAAATTGTTAACAACATTGACGTCACTCACCACGTTTCAGTTTCTCCAATGGCTCATGGTGCAAAGAGGGCGTGTGCGGTACCACCCCGTGATGGCTGGAATCATGAGTAGACACATGGTGACTTAAAGAGCCGGCACTCATAATTCCTGATATGGCGCTATTAACCGATACCGCGGAACTAACAGCGGAATCATGCAAATGATGAACACCATGGAGATGGTCTGAATTGGCCGATGAGGTGGTGACCCCGGTGACCAATTCTTGGAGACATAGAGCCGGATCGGTCAATTGCTCTATCCTGTCCATGTGTCTGGTGTAGGGGCCGAAGCTTTCAAATAGGGTCGTCGTCGTGATGGTTTTTTAATCACTTTCCATCTATGTGAAAAAATTTAAAAATTATTATTAGTGATAAATAAATTACAGCAAAGTGTGTTATTATCTTGGAGATAAGAAATTTATACTTGGGAAAACGTCATCGTTCACATTCACCAAAAATGTTCTCTTTGTTATGTCTTAAATGCTATG
>JABRWK010001153.1:0-10477 GCA_013372445.1 Hypothenemus hampei | reverse complement strand
TGTATTTTCTAATCAAGAAAATGCATTATTTTTGAGATAAACGTTTTTAAAATTCTATTTGCTCCTTTAGGAAATATCAACGTATGTATTTCAGTTCCAATGTTAACCTTATCCAGAATATTTATAATATATATAAGAAGCCGCGACTATCGGGGTACTTACCTTTACATTACTCTTAATTACTCTAAATATTGTATAAGAAATTAATGTAATTAGTCCGTTCTTAATAATTTACAGACATGTTATATCACCATACCGAATAATTATTAACACTTCTATTCTTTCTCGTTCAGAATCTGAACTTCAGACAAAGGTAACTTTTTTCTGTAACTTAAATTGGTTTAGTCGATTGATCACGTTTTCAAATCAATGTGCCAAGAGTTTCTTCGAGAAAGGACTATTAGAATTGTGCGATTTATATTCATCATACGTTCACATTAGTTTTGGTTTTCTTGATAATTCATTTTTATTTTAGAATGCAAAAATAGATTTTATTTAATTTGGGAAATTTTATTCTAGTCCTTTTCGAATTTTAGAAAACACTGCGTTTTTAAAGTAAATGAGTCAATTTCTCAATAAAAGTCCTATACAAGATATCTATTTTTTATTTCAACATTTTAGCAACTTACGGAGGTAAGTTTTTTTTATAACAAAACAATGATGCGATTCCATGAAAATCAAGCATGTCCAATAATTTTTTACACGCCAGGAATGATATTTTAAAAAACAAAATTGAGGAACCGTAGCGAATTTCTTAAACTTTTTTAAACTTTAAATATTACTAGGCTGCATATAAAAATTGTATAAAAATTCAGACAAATTATTTGTTTGAATTTATCTGGGACTGTAACTCACGATAATAGTAAATAATGTCATATTAGTTTATAAATATTTTAAAATAAACAATATTCATTGAACATATCCTACAGAAATATGCAAGACATTTTTAATTGGATATGTAGATTGTGATCGTCTAGGGATATCCATATAATATGAAAAAATAATAAAGTAACATCATCTAAATTAACGAAGAGCGAATAAACATTTTATTAAAAACTATTTTAATAGAAAAATGCTATGAAAAAATGAAGCAATAGTATATGTATGGCATTTTACACTTTTTATTAAATTACTTAAAAATGTAATTGTTTCTATTTATAGAGTTGTGTAAAAAATATTATAAAAATAAAATTTACAATTTTTATTTTTGAAACAAACAGCTAAAATAAAAAAATCTAGGATATTCTATGTATAATCTTAATATTGGACATGATTAGTTACAATACTAGGTTATTATTAAATCACAGTTTTGTAAGTCTGTCAGAGTTGGGGCAACAAGTCTTAAATTACAGATTTTTACGTCAATAGTTGTCTATCTAAGTTTCCGTACCATGGATGGCGCTACGAGCTATCAATGACTAATCACTTGACCATAATTTAATTAAGACATGTGCCGTTAAGACGTAATTATGAAAGTTCATGTATTATTTTTTTACAAAAAGCTAGAAAATTCAAATTTTTATCCTTTTAACGCAAATTGAAAATGGATCTTTTTTGACCCCGATCTGTTATATTCTAGATTTTATTCAATTTCATTCAAAAATTTTGTCGAAAAGATGGATGCCTATCGCACGGCTAAAAACTGACATAAGTATGAAGTATTATTACGTTATCCAAATGTACCCCTTTTCCAATTATTTTGCATTTTTATTACCAAAAATAAGTTAAATTTTCAATATAAGTGTTGTGAAAAATAACGTACATACATATGTATGAATGTATGTATGTACATACATCACTCGGGAGAAAAAATTGTTTTTTGGAAAAAAAAATGTTTCTTCCTCGATATATAACAAGGTATATATCGACTATATCGTAATGACACTGATTTACACAGTATGTTAATAATTGTTGCGAAATATTTTAAGTGGTGTTTTAATAATTAGTTAAATTCTTACGTGAATTTTTTTTAATGTTATTTTATATATAAAAAAATTAAAAAAAAATGTTTCGCATATCCTAGGAACTTGTTAGAAATGCAAGAAACTATACCGTTTGGTTTTGTGGCAAGTACAGGATTTAAATATTTTTTTTATCTTGAAAATGGCTTCTTGAGCGACAAAATACTAATACTGATTCCTGGAATATTTAAAAAAAATTTCGTATTGAAAAAAGTTAGTGGCGTATCATTTTTTTCAATAAAAACAAGTTTTTGCATGGCCGCATGGATGCTACTAATGTAAATGGAAATGTTCCGTCTAATTCAGAAAATGTATATTTATCCTGTCATAGTGTGTTCCAAATTTCGTATCCATATCTCAAGATGTTTTCGAATATTTAAAGAAATATAAAAAAAGAAACTAAACACCGTACTATGAACTATGATCTTTTTTCCACAAAAAACTTCAAATATCACTGCTTAAAATTTTTCACACCAATTTATTAACACTCTGTATATAGAAAGTAATTTACTACGAGAAAAAAAATAACAGCTCGTAAAAATTCCAATTATTCAATAATTTTTAGACGTTTCCAAAATTGTGTTTTTATAGCCTCATTACTACAGATTAACACAACCATTTTAGAACTGATTTTTCAATATGATCTATAACTTGATTTTTGGGTGACGCTATAAACCGTTATAGTGATATTAGACCCTGAAGTAATCACAGTTCATACAATAGTTACGTGGGTTTTTTAGTTCCTTTAATCACAATTTCAATGTATCTCCTTTTTATGTTGTAATCATCAGGTATGATAAATCACTAGTATTTAAAAACCATGGTAACCATTCACTGCATGAGGCAAAAATCACCATAGAATTTAGCACCAGGGAAGAACCAATTCAAGAACAGTTCTTCTGTTACTTTGTTAGAGCATAGCTTATACGCACACGCAAATATCAAGGTTAAAAGTTATTGAGATTATATAAGCACTTTTTCCGAACCTAATTGTTTATAAACTCACTCTTTTTCTAATCTTACTTTTTACTCTTCGGCATTATTAGTTGAATGTCAAAATAATCTTGAATTAGATTTTTTTAATTTTTCTTTGGAACGTTACATTTTTTTTCATTTCTTACATTTTTTTTGTTCAAAATCCGGTCGACGGAAAAATATTGTCACAAGTTCGTATATTAATCGGCGATAAATAAACACAAACTATTAACGTGTTCGCTGTGCTCGCGCGTTAAACTATCTGGTTTATTTATCGCCTCCATTAATACTATAATACTATTTAATTATTACTAATACGCTTAATAGCGTGAAATCGTATAACATTAATTTCTTAATGTTTGAATGAATTCAATATGATATATGCATCTATAGGGTGTCCACGCTAAAAGTTCCCTTCCTCTATTTTTTAAATTTTTTGGAATAGAAAAATAAATTTTAGAAAAAAACTTAAGGGTCGGCAATTTGGTGAGAAATCGCGCTTTAAATAAATAAATGCTGTTTACTACCCAATAACTAATTGACGTACATTATGGCCCGAAATAAACTGTATTGAACTTACAATTTTTGTTTTATTTAAGAAATACATGTTATTTATTCCTTATTATGTGTTCTAGTGTGCATCTAATCGTTCAAAGTGGAGTTTAAAAGAGGTTTTTTTTCCTTTTTTTATTTTATTATTTTTTTTTCTTCATCGTTCAGAATTCTTTACAAGGAAGTTCTAGTTAGTTTGTTCTAGTTTTATGTTTATTAAAATGGCATGTGAATTGATTATACACATATCGCTGATTCCGTATGAGCGAAAATAATGCTCCATCACAAATATTTTCTCCTCTGTGCTTAATAAAATCGTTGAAAATTACGATTTACTGATAAATTGTTAAAGGTTTAATTGACAGATCTATAGTAAGAAACATGACAAGGACAGCTCGTGTATACTGGCACAGCCATCTTCGTTTTAATACTGTATACTACGGGCCATACGTTGTTAACGAAAATAAATAATATTTTAGTAAAATACTTTAGTAAATAGTTAATACTTTTTTGACGATCAGCTAAACTTTTTTATAAAAAAATGGCGCTTTTTGTTTTGTGGGATATAGTAGTTAACGAAAAAACTTTTCCGTATAACACTTTTCTATTTATAATTTGTACTTGTTGGCGTTGTCATTCATGCAATAGTTTATTATACTAGAGAAAAGTTTTTATTAATTGAATTAAATTTTGGATATAACAACTATACTAATTGAACAGTATAAGTGTCTGATAAACTATATTTAGACAAACGTGAAATCGAAATTACATCCTACAATTTAAGATACACGGGAAAAACGGGAAGAGTCAAAAAAATGAGTTTTCTAGAAAACGTCATTTTACGCATGGGTCTACCCGTTTTTCCTAGGTTCTCATATTTTTATTCAGTTCAAACTCGCTGACTATAAACATTATTTCTATGTGGGTTTAATACAACATTTTTTTGCCCCAATATCTAACAGATAGATCAGTTTAGTTTAGTTTAGTAAAAATATTGACTCTTCCCGTTTTTCCCGTGGAGTCTTCAATTATTACTTTTACTAAATTTAGAGAAACCGGAAGTGTTCAAAATAAAAAATAAAAAGTTGGATACGCTGTGGTAGTTAACGATAAAGTGACACAAATAGCATCTTTGGGGCAGATTCATACTGGACTATCAACGAATATCCAACAATTAGTAACAATTTCAGAAATAAATAGATGTAATGTTTATTGCATATTAAAACACTACATTTTCCACCCTTATATACTTCGTTTGATATAAAAATTAAACGAAGATAATTTCGACAAGCATATATAATATTGTGAGGGTTTTAAAAAAAAATTTCTTGTAATCTGCATTTCATTTTTAATATCTATTTTCGGACAAATACATACTTTTTCTCATCGTAAAAATAAATTGCCATAACTTATTAGTCTGACGTCAATTTTAGATAATTCCATGAGGAACACATTCAATACCTTGAAAAATTGAAAGTTGGGGTTGGAATACATAGTAATTCTTTTATTGATCTGTACTTTCTTCCAGTAAATTTGAATATCGACATGTATCTAGATCTGTTGGAACACGCCATCAAACCCAAACTCACAGAAATAATGGAAACAGTGAATAGTATGACGACAATCTTCTCATTATTTAAAAGATGATGCATCTTGGTTTTATGTCTACTACAATATATTGATGAAGACTCTTTATTCAATGACCAACTCAGTTACCAGATTTATCGCATTCAGATTATTTTTTACGGGAATATTTGAAATTTGTTAGATTTTATTATTTAATGTATAAAATAGAAGTGAGCTGATTTATTATAGTAAGCATTAACAGAAATCAATTCAATCTTTAAATACCCTCCATTTCATGATAAAAAAAATTAAATATAATTATTATTTCATAGTAACAAAATTAAAAATTATTCTGGGCACTTATTAATTGAATTGTTTTGAAAATAATTAAGATTTTTTAATTAACTTGTTGATGATTTACTTCTACATTAAAATCGCAATTTGGCATAAAATTGCTGACCAAATTCAAAAAATGGAATAATGTTGGTAAAGAGACCTCTTCAAAATGGCCTGAGGTACCATTCCTCGGTCCCTCCATTTAAAATTTTAAAAAGTGATGTAACCACCGTCTGATATTTAAACATGACGTTTTAAAAATACTGGCAGATTAGTTTTCCCCAAATAAATAACTTCACATGTATCAGCGATTTTCCCTACTCAATCAAGAAATGCCTTAAAATCGTTTTACGTTTTCTTTGGTACACCCTGTATTGATGCTTTAAAAATTGTTAAAAAATGAAGGTCCTTACATTCTTGTAGAAGGAATAGAAAATCAAAATAATAACGATGAATATTTACCAGATATGTCGTTAAATTTTAAGTGTTTTGGAGTTTCGATGATATTTTTCGTATTTCTAATAATAAGGGCACATTATTTTTATCAAAAATATTATCAGTAATAAAAGTAATAAACCAACTAAATTGGAAGTATTGATATCGTTTCGATATCACATAATAATAATTAATCATAATTATGAAGGTCAATTCGTCTCAAACAAGAATGCAGTATTAAGTAACAAAGGTCAGTAAAATACATATACAAATGATGATATCAAATTAATATAGGTTACTATAATAAATAATAGTCGTACATAATTTTTAATTAAAAATAGTATTTCAGTCTTAGATCTTACGGATTGGTAATTAGATTAGCTTAGTAGTAGCGTAAAAGCAATGAAGGATAATTTTTCAAAGAATCAAGTTACATTTTATCATAGGTATGTATCTTTTCAAATGATAGAATAAATTGTATATTTGAAAACAAAAAAATTCAATGTGATTGAACTTTTTATGTTCTATAACAGGTTTTTCACATATTATTAAGTAAAATATTGTGATAAATATGCATTAAGAATTGTTTTCTTATGCGTTGTCGTCGTAAATGTATTTCATATGATACATATTAATTTTTATGTGTTAACTACATGTGTATACCGCGGTTAAGAAGTAACAACACAGTTTATGTAGGTCTCTAACTGTAAGTCTTAAAAGTGTATTTAATTATTTTCTTATTCGGCACTATATACATATAACTATAAGTTTATTTTTTCTATCTATATTTCAGTGTCGTCAGTTGTGATACAGACTAGGAGGCGTTTGTATTGTTACATTTTATAGGTAACAAAAACCTCTATTTAATCACTTTAGTTCACTACTACAGAGGGTGTCCCATAAACTTTTCTCAGCCTTTCACCTTATATATGTATTCAACTACGTAAACTTGACCTTAGTCAATATCTCAGGGATTTCAAGATATTGTTTTTTTCTTTTATATTATAAAAAATATGTCGCACATAAGTGTGTAACCTACCATGCTCTACGTAAAAATGTTTAGAAAGTTCTAATTATGTTCTAGAACAGAAATAAAAACCCTTTTATATCCGCGTGTCAATTATTTGACATTTTAAACTATGAAATACAGTCAAGCCATTAGGCTTAGGATGACCAAAAAATAAATTCAGTTTCTCTGCATGTTACCTGCGATACACGTCCCATAGATTCGTTAACTCTGTTTCAGAGGCTAGTTGTTACCTTCAGGAAAAAAAATAACTTTATTATGCTTCTGGCAGAAAAAATTATTTTTATAGATGTTTTTCTGATTTAGTTGCAATCATCCAACTTTGGCCCAGTGTTATTTCAACAAATTTCCAATAAATCCATTTATTTGCCAATCTATAAATTTGAAAAATGACCCATTTCATCCATATTGTAAATTAGTATCAAACGTGAAGGTTTTCTAACTGTTATAAAACAACTTTTTTTTGAATATGTTATGGTGCACCTTTTGTACTGAATATTAATGAGATTTAGCCTAAGTAAATGTAATTTTCCTTCAATATTAAGTTTCTTGATATACTCAACATTGGTGATACTTCAAAATTTTAACCCTATCCAACTATTTTATGGATATTTTTCTGGGTCGTTTCAGAGGCTCTTTGTACCCTATTTAAAGTTTTTTAATAAATTAAAATCGGTTGACAAATAAAGTAGCAATTAAGGTTAAAAAATTGCATAGAACCCTAGTATTTACTTAAAATTAAAGAACATAAAAGTAAGAAAATAATTAGAAAGAAATAAAAAATAATACTACAGTAACGGTTCGAATTGCATTTCTACTTCAATGCAATACACTAAAAAAATATAATCAAAACTTGTCGATTCTCATGGCTTCCTAGAATGGCATAACTTCTCCTCTATTTATTGGCCAATTTTATTTTTTTTTTAATGTTCAATATTGAATTGAACGGCCATTAAGCGACCTACAAAAATATATAGGGTACTATTAAAGAATATTTGGGTGGCGTTAAGATTTTGAAGGATTGGTAATATCTAGGAAACTTAAAATTTTGCCAATAAAAAGCTATTGAAAAATCCTATAAATTAGTTTTTGTTCAAAGCCGGTATCGCTTAAATTCAAGAGATGCAAGCTGGTTCAAATCATTCTGGAACACCTTCTATACTAGTATATGCTATATTTTTTTAATATTGAAATACATTTTTTATATTAACTCCAATTATATATCAATATCCCCTCGTAACTACAAATGTCAAATTTTAATTTTCGTTAAAATAAAACATTTGATATGTAAACGCACTTCCGCCTACAAAAGTGTTAAATTTTAAGTGGTAACAATTAAAAGTTCAAATTACATACAACTGTTTCGAGTTTAAGAACAATCACAAATTGTGGTACGTCTGCTAATAAGATAAGTTAAATCTCTGTTTATCATGTTAAATCTAAATTAGGCTTAAACTACGAATTAATTTATGCAGTGACGTTTGATGGTCTTGTTCTCAGCACTATTACCTCTAATCTCTGTTTCTCGTTACGACCATTGCAAATGCCCCCTAAATAAAGTGTGCATTTATCCACTGTTAACATTCAATTACCGTAAATCTTATATCTTTCCAGATCATCAACGTTTAAGAAAAATGAATTTCACGGAAATTGATTTTGCTTGTGCGGATGGTGTTTTAAACAGAACGAATATTACTATCAATCCATGGCCGTATATCGCGTGTTTCTATGGGCCTCAAACTCAAGATTTGCCCATGACCATCTTAATTACAGGTAGGTTGTGACGGTAAATTGTTTCTATTTAGTACTTGATAAAAATTTTAATTATTTTAGTGATAAATGGACTTATTTTTGTTACGGGAGTGCTAGGAAATATCGCCGTTTGTATAGTGATTATTAAACAACCCACATTACATACGGCCACGAATTATTATTTGTTTAATTTAGCCGTATCTGACGTCAGTCTTCTTATATTCGGTAAGTAGATGAACGAATTTGAATAATATTTAAGCAATTTTCAATTGGGAAAAGCAAAAACAAATACAAGCAACTAAAGCAACTAATATTATTATGAATGAATTATTATTCAAGCTTCATTCAAGTGCGTAAAATAATGTTTTGTGACATGAATTCGAGAATTTTTGAAACTTTTGAAAATCACCATCAATTCAATTCTAATGAGTTAGTAAAAATTCATTTACTGTTATTAATAATAATAATTTAAGTAATCAACAAAGAGGATAAAAGCTCAAACTAAAAATTGTAAAAACCATTGAAATGTGATTCTCCTAATAGATATTACGCATCAATAAAGAATAAGTTTAAATGTTAACACAGTTTATCTCTAACACGAAATATTTTTCATTCAATCTTTATAAGAACTTTTTTCTTGGGCTACAACAAGGAACCGCCTTTTGATATATTGATATGTTCCTAATTTACACCCTATAAAAAAGGGCAGTTACTATGTTTCAAGAACTTAGAACTAGAATTCTACACATTTTAGAATAACAAATTGAAGATCCTTTAATAGGATTATAATAAAAATATGTAATTAGAAAAATGCGTAAATAAGTATGTTCAAGTAAACATAAATATTTTTGAACATTTACTCCATTAGTCTGAATACAAATGAAAATTTATAGAAAATTTTCTGTTTCCATTTCATAGTTATTGGATTTTAAAGCCTGCCTAAATGAAAAAGGTTTTATTTTTTTTAACGTCGTAAGGAATCTAAATATTAAATTGTAATACATCATTAGAAAGAAAATTTCACGCAGATTTCAAATTTGACAAAATTCAGTGTGACATCCATAAGAAAATCAAAAGATACCATTATTATCTTAAAACCATAAAGCTAGCGAAAAATACCATTACCATTGTTAAAAAGCTCTGGCAGAAATACCTTTAAAATGTTTTAATTTTGGTGTTCTAAAAAAATTTGTTTCGAAATTTTTTCAAAAAATAAAAATAGAAAATTTGATTATTTTTGGATATAAAATAAATATATATAATATATACGGGTGATTTTTTAATGGCGCATAAGCTCTTCGGTACATTGTAGGGGACCATTGAGGGAGTCTTAGAAAAATAATTAAAAAATTCCGTCTCAACAATCCACCAAGATATGAAGAGGTAAACTTGAGAACCCATATTCTCTATTTTCCAAAATTTTGCAACTTTATATTATTTTTAATAAAACGTTATGTGTCTTCAATTGTTTTTTGTAATAAAAACTACTCAAAGCGTTCTTTTTGGGTTCATTTTATTAATTTGAAAATAGAAATTTTTCTATCAATATGCTGTAAATACATTTGGCATCGATGTTCTGAAAATGTTCATCAACAATTAAAAGGTATTGCGGGTGAGCGGTATTATTATCTATCTGTCCGATTGACATTTTATTTTTGAAATAAAAATTCGTTTTATAATGTATTCTAATAATAATAATAATTAATAGCGAAATTAGAACATTTCTAATAATATAATAATAATAAAATAATCAAAATAATCTAATAAAATAATGTTGCCATATTTTGACATAAGCCCTTTTTACCTGACACCAGAGAAATAGCCTACCAGTGCTTTTATCTGGTATCACTATTAGACCAAATAATTTCAATAT
>JABRWK010001152.1:0-10485 GCA_013372445.1 Hypothenemus hampei | reverse complement strand
TATTAGCTTCTTTCGCAATTGCAATTCTGTTACTATTCGTGACCAATAACCGAACTGTTTAAAGCGACTGCGCAAAGAAAGTCAGTAAAATTACTAGAAGTTCCAACAATTTAATTGCGAAAGAATATTTCACTATTTATCAATCAAAATTATCTGTCAACACAACTGTCATACATAGCAAACGGAAAAGTTTAGAGGTTATATGAGTTTTCCCGTTTTTTAAATGTTTTATGTATATTTACTGACCAAAAACGACTAAATAAGATAAAATATGGAAGAATTTTTGGAGCTGATGTATGTGGATGATTCTACAGATTCGTCAGATGATGATATGTTCAATATTATAAATATGAAAACGCGAAATGAAAACTATTTAGGTTCGTTTTAAAAATATGTAACATTAACAATCATTTACTTTTTTAATTGCAGAACAAACAGTTCTTAGTTATACAGACTCAGAATTTTTTCAAAATTTTCGTGTATCCAGAAAAGTAGTCAATCAATTGTCTGAAATGTACAGGGACAGTGCCTATTACAACGATCATATTGGCCAATTTGGGAATATATCACCATACAATCAAGTAAATGATGTTTAAATCTATTAATATAAATTTAAAACAAAAATATGTAGGTTATAATATTTTTATGGTACATCGGTCATCAATCAGCAGGATTTATAGATGTTAGTGACCGATTTAATATCTCCATTTCCTCCCTTGAAAAAATTATAAGAAGACTTGCTGTGTTTATCAGTAACCTTTCTAATACTGTTATTATGTGGCCCACTGATGAAGAAAAAGTTCAAATTGAAGTTGACTTCAGGGAAAATGGTTTCCCAAATATCATTGGTGCACTAGATGGGTGTCATATTAAAATAGATAAACCTGAAATAGACGCTGATTCCTATATTAATAGGAAGGGTTTTTATTCCATTCAGGTGATATTGAAATATATGTACATATAATTAAAGAAATTCGTGTAAAAATTAATTTACAGATGCAAGTGGTATGTGACAGTAGGCGAAAAATTCGTGATGTTTTCGTGGGTTTCCCTGGATCCGTTCATGACAGCCGAGTGTTTCGTAATTCCAATCTTTGTCGAACGTTGAATGAGAAATGTCGACATTACTTTCTGCTTGCTGATAGTGGTTATCCCTTGCAAATGAACTTGCTTACTCCTTTCAAAGATCGTGGGCAGCTTACTGAAAGGCAGTTAAATTATAACGTTCTTTTGGCTAAAAACCGCTATAAAATAGAACATTGTTTTGGACTGTTGAAACAAAAGTTTCGACAACTTTACCATATAAAATTGAGGAAAATGGAATATATAATTCATTTAATTAGAGCTGCGTGCGTTTTGCACAATATCGCTTTGAATGACGATGTGGAGTTAGTGGAAGACGACATATATATAAACCCTGAAGACAATATACCACAGATTGAATATGAAAATGAAGATGGTGATGAAAGAAATGGAGCTGCACAAGCGATGAGAAATCATATTGTTGATGAATTGCCCTTAAGATAAGAAGTTTATATGTAATTAAATACAGTCGCCTGCAAAACTGGTTTTATTTGTAACTCTTAACTCTCTAGTTTATTTAAATTATTTTACATCTTCTTATAGAGAACGCAATACATAAATACAAAATGAAACTACTGCAACACTTGCCATATAAAATTTCTAATATTTTCTTTTTCGCGTAATACACAGATTAAATGGAGGAAGAAAATTAAAGTCCTTGTTTCTTTAAAATTTCATTTCTTTCCCTTTCTATGTCATTTTTCTCCTCTAGCAAAGCAATTATCCTTTCATAAGACTTGCGAAAAAGTTCCATTCTTTCTTTCTGATAATTTAGTTTATCTTCTCTTAATTTTTCCAATATGGTTTTTTTTTCTTCACATTTCTTTTTCTAACGATTTCGCCTCTCTCTTCGTTCCTAACTCCTTTTGAAGTTGACGGCGTGCTTAAATCAGCTCCATTCACAACATCTGACTCTACATTTCCTTTCTTAAAATTTTCATCGGAGGGAATGTTTATTGTTTCACTTTCCAGCAATAATGTTGGGTGAACATTCTTTTTCTTCCCGTAGACTTCATCCATTTCATTGGAAAATTCAAAACATTTCCGTCCACGACCAGTAGCGTTCTTGTTTTCTACCCACTTCTTGTAGTTACGATCCAAGACCTTCCAACGGTTATGACACTGCTTTGTCGTAATATTTACTTGAAGTGTAGTTGATATTTCATTAGCAATTTTGGTCCACATACTTTTTAAATTCTTCATCTCTAATTTTCCAACGTTTTTTACGTATTTTTTGTATAAATCAATAAGTAATTTAGTTCCATTTACAGACCAAGAAAACGTTCCATTGCTGTAAGGGGTTTCTTCTTGTATAATATCATCCTCAGGAAGAATAAGAAATTCTTGCAAATCTGTAAAAATTGACAGCAATGAATGTTCATATTATGCATACAGACGAATTTATTTCTTTAACGTTTTAATAAAAATCATGTTCGCTACTTTTCTAACTTAATTAATTAGGTAGTCAACAAATAGTTTTACTTACCTATAAATTCCGCCATTTTTAAAATACCCGTAATACCCGCCAAACAGTTGATTCGTCGTATGTCACGAAATGAAATTGCGCATGTCAGTTCAGAACTGTTCCAACGATTCCTGGTCTAGATCAGGAATCGTTGGAACGGTAATTTTACGGTTCTGAGAACAATATCGAAAAGCGAACTAAAATTATTTTCAGTTCAAGAACCGAGAAAATGTGATTTTCGAAAGGAATTTTGTTACTGCGCATGCTCATGAGTTCTGTTATTGGAAATTATCGCAATTGCGAAAGAAGCTATTGTTTAACACTCGTAACTACACATTTCCAGTAACTTTGTTAGTTAATCATGAAAATGTTCCAAGATCTTATCTAAATGGGACAAGACTACCAATTTTTTTGATTTAACGCCCTGTATTCTGAAAACGAAGCATTTATGGACATTTGTTTATTACACGATTACGCACTTGAATTTTCTATACGTAGTTAGGAAACACCATGTGTATTTTGTATTTAAGCAACAATGCTATGTTATGTCACTTCACTTTCACGTTCACGTCAGAATCAAAAGCTGTTTAGAAAATCTTAGCTTAGTAAGTAACTAATTGTACACAATATGAAAGTAATTACTGTATAAATGGCCGCATAAAGTTTTCTTTCAAAATTTTAAATCTAATTTCAGTATGCAGCCATTTGGATAAATTAGAAAGACGATTTTCCAAATAAATTTAATTGATGGCATTTTTTCTAGAAAGCAAATATTTAAAAAATGTCAATAGCTTATGATCATGATGATTGTAATATGCAAAGCGATTTATCGATCGACCTTACAGAAACGGATAATGGTTCAAATATGTCAGACCTATTTCAAGGAGAAGCTTCAACGTCTCAATCCAAAAACATTGAGATAGTTGACCAAATTACCATTTTAGATGGAACTTTTTCCAAGTTATTAAAGAAAAACAACTTCTAAAAAAATTGTAGCGGAATGTATTAAATGCTCACCAAAAAAATGTCTAATATCCGGAACAAAATCATCTTCCAATTTTTTAACTCATTTGAAAAGAGTACATGGAATTGAAATGTACAAGGAATATAAAGCATACACACCCCTTAAGAAAACTAAAAGAAACAGCATAAGTTCCAAATCATTATCTATTACTAATCGTAAAAACGCATCTAACAATGAATTTGATCAACACATAATGAATTTTATAATTCATTCTATGGTTTCTTTACGAGTAGTAGATGATGTTTATTTTCGAAAAATTTTTGACTTCCTAAATATTCACAATTAAATCTACAAATGCTAAGTAGACGAACTTTAAGCCGAAAGTTGGATATGTTTTTTTCGAAGAGTAAAAACAAAATCAAAGATCAACTCTCAAACATCCAGTTTATTTGCACTACGGCAGATATTTGGTCAGGAAGAAGGCGAAGTTTCTTTGGCGAAACATGTCATTGGATCGATCCTGCATCATTAAACAGGATCTCTGTAGCGTTAGCTTACAGACGCATGAGAGGATCTCATGCAGCTGAGCAAATAAACAAAATCATTTTAATAATTCATGATGAATATAAAATAAATACCTCAACAATAGTAGCTACAGTTTTCGACAATGCAAGTAATTTTTGTAAAGCATTTCGTGATTTTGGCGTTGATCCTGAGAAAGGAAATATAAGTACATCCGAGGAAGAAGATTCTGATGAAGACACTGGAGAAGCTACTTCGCTTGAAATGTCAAAAATACTTCAAACTTTACCAAAACACTTGCGATGTAGTGCACATACATTAAATTTATGTGCAACAACAGACATCAATAAAAGTATTAATAAAGATAATGTTCTGAAAAATATCCATGGAAGAGTGCTTGGAAAGTGTAATTTAGTTTGGAAAGCACTTAATCGACCAAAAGGTTCCGAATTGTTGCAAAGTCTTTTAAAATTTGTCCCGTCCCGTCCAGTTGAGACACGCTGGAATTCTTTGTTTGACGCCTTCAAGGATATTATAAAAATTAAGGAAAAAAGCGACAGAGTATTCGAAATTTTGGAAATAAGACATGGTCTTACTGAAACTGAATTTTTATACATTGAAGAGTTTGTATCTATAACGGGCCCAGTAACAGTGGCAAACGCGTCACACTTACAGACAACAAAAACCATAACACCTATTATAGAAGAAGATGACTACTTCAGAATTTTTGAACCCAGTGCAGTAACCGATACTTCAACTTCCAATTATGAAGCCGAATTTCAAATTTTGAACTTTTTTAGTAATTCATGTGTGGACTTGTCTATTTTGAACATGTATCTTGAAATTAAAGCCATTTTTACTCTTAAAGTTAAATGTTATAATATTATGATCAATTAACTTTGTAATCGTGTCTTATGATTACAATTATTAATCATTAATTAACCTAGACGATTGATGATTACATAAAACATAATTACTTAAAACATGAATAATGAATAATAAATCATTATTTACATATAACGATTAATGATTACTTTGCTGTAATCGTTATTCATGATTACATTTCATGAATAATAATCATAATCATAATCATAATCGAATACGTTTTGCCTTAAAGCCCGTTTACATTATTGGATTTTTTGTTTCGATTCCGGAATCGAATGGTTGACATGTCATATTTTCATGTTTACATCTTTCGATTTTCCGTTAGATCGATTGAATTCTATTTTACATTCGATCTTTCATTCATGTTTTCATTCAATTTTTTTGAAATAGGTCGATGACTATTTTCACTCGATTTCAGATTAGATATTTCATTAGATTATTTTGGAATAGGACGGTGTCTATTTTGACTCGACTTCCGATTCGATATTTCAATGTGGGCATGCGCATTACGACCAACAATGTGATTGCTTGTAGTTAATAAAGTCGAGGTTTGAGGTTAGATTTGTTTTTAACGGTTTTTAAACGAAAATCAGAGACTTGAAAATTAAATTTTTATCGTGATGGATGAAGAAAAAAGAAAAAGTAAGTAAATTAATTTAAGTATTTATTTCATGTGTTACATTAATTATTATTTAAACTGTATTGCTTATTGTAGGTTTTTTCTTGGAATAAAGAAACTTTAACAACATTTTTTCATGTCTTCGAGAGTTATCCATGCTTATACGACCCCAAAAACAAATTTTATTCGAATAAACACTCGAGGGCTGAGGCCTTAAATAACATTAAAAGAGACATGGACATTTCGCAAATATCTATAGAAGACATTAAGAGTAAAATTAATAACGTTAGAACTCAAATATCACAGGAGTTGAAAAAAATTAAAAAGACTCCAAGAAGTGGAGCGGGTAGTGAAGAAGTGTATGAACCTATTTGGTGGTATGATTTAGCTCAATTTTTAGTGCCGTTCATAAAGCCCAGACCAGGGAAGGATAATATAGAAAATGTCATGGAAGTTAAAAAGGTAACTATAAAATTCGATTGTTGGCAGAGTTCTCATAAAATAAAAAAATATAATTCTAATAAAATTCTTTTCAAGAGTCTTCCAGAAACTATTGAAGATGATAGTATTTCAATGACCAGTTCTGAATCTTTGGAAGGTGTTTTAACTCCTATCACTTCGAGTGAAACTTCTGTTCAAAGAAATAAACGAAAAAGAACTTCAACAGAAGGCGATTCCGGTAAAACATTAGAAAAAACAATTGAAACAATACAAGTATTGAACGATAACATCGTAAAAGCCGCTAAATTTTGTAATGAAGGGAAAGAAATTGAATTTGGGCAATATGTAGCGAAAGAACAGAGTGAAATTGATGATGGTCAAATCCTTATAGACATAAAGTATAAAATTTGTAAAGTTATCCATGGTTTTAAAAGGAAATGGATCAATAATCAAAATAGGTTAGAATTTGAATTTCTTAATTAACCCTCTCCTTTCCAATGATCTGTCGACAGACATAAAATGGTATATAAATATAATAAGATCATTGGGAAAGAAAGGGTTAAGGTAGTAGTTAAATTTTTGTTAATACTTGTATTATTTCAATTGTTTTTTATGCAGGGACATGGATTATGTGTTTAAAGTTTTTTTACGGTTTAATTAATATTAATAACACGATGTATTAATTAATAATTGCTAGATATAGTACATACATATGTATCGAAGAATGTTACGTTATTTAAAAATTAAATTTTTAACTGCTTCTTTTTTGCCATGGCACTTCCCCTGGCCCATTAAAATACTCAGTAAAAGTCTCTCGAACTGCAATTGCTTCATTTGCAGTTCGATTAGCTGGGTGGCGTTCTAAACCCGTGAGAAATCCATCATTTCTCCATTCACCTTCCATCAGTGATATAGTATTGGTATTTTCATGGTCTACTCCAGATAAATAACTGTTGCCATCTCTCTTTTTAATAAAATTGTGCATCGCACAGCAAGTTAAAGTAATTTTTTCTACTTTGTCTACTGACAAATTAATTTCTTTCTGCAGTACTTGAAACTTATTACTTAAAATGCCGAATGCATTTTCAACGACCCTCCTGGCACGACTTAATCTATAATTAAAGATTTTTTTAGGAAATGTCGATCTCTGGCCCCATGGTTTTAATATTATACGGGTTGCTTTAAATGCCTCATCAGCAACTATTACAAAAGGGGCCTTTATATTAGTTCCGGGCAGGCAATGGTCAGTCGGAAAATTTAAAATATTTCTTTGAATGGCAGTGCTTAGAAATGAATTTGCTTATACACCGCCATCACTTACACGGCCGTTGCAGCCTACATCAACATATAAAAAATTGTACTCTGCATCAACTAAAGCTAGTAGTACAATACTATTAAAACCTTTATAGTTATAATATGTAGTAAGACCCATCACGTGCTTTTGCCCTAAATGCAATGTGTTTTCCATCTAATGCAGAGAGACAGTTCGGAAAATTCCACAACTGAAAAAATTTATGGGAAATTTGCTTCCACTCATCGACTGTCTTAGGGACCTACAAAACTAGTATGTTTATAATATTTCATTCTTAAATGATTTAGTTTACCCTCAAGTAATCAATTTTAAGTGTATTAAAGATGATACTACAACAGCTTATTATTATTGCAGATAAGGCAGATACAGAGATTCGGAAACTATAGCTTAAACTTTGAAAAGTTTCCCCAGTTGCAAGATAACGAACTGTTACTAGTAATCTTAAAAAAATAATTTAATATAAGAAATTTAAAAATATCAGAACTCAACGAAAGGCAACTCTACCTCATTTCTGGTGATATACTTTCCCGGAATAGAGTATTTTGTTTTTGAAGTTGTTGACCAACTTGCAATAATAAAAACTCAAAAGTTTCAACCCTCATGCGAGTAAAGTTTCTAAAGCTATATGGGTCTTCTATTTTTAACTCATCAAAAACTAAATGAGCAGCACCACGACCCTCATTTCTCCTCATCAACCATTTTCTAGACCACATTTTTCTTTTTTTGTACACTTTACCCATATTTCTCATATTTTTTAATTGTAATTGTAATAATAATACAGAAATTGTAACACTAGACATTTGTAACAAATAATGTAACTTCATTTTAATGTTCTGTTTAAAATACGGGTGAACTTGGAAAATAGTATATTTGTAATATTGACAACACTTTGGTAAGCGGAACGGAACTGGATAGCCAAACAATAGTAGATGTTTTATGGTTGTTATGGAAATGAAAATAGAAACACACCGAAATTTTAGATTTTTTCATGGTCTACTACATAATGATGGTTAAATAGCTGGAGTTTCTTGGTGGAAATATAAAATTTCGTTTAAAAAAAAGTCTTATTTTGACCCCAAAAATACGCTCTTAAAATATGTACAATGAATTTTGAATCATTCTATATCGGAGTATCTTCAAAGAGTACTAATGTACCTAATAATAAAGCATGTATGCTGACTTGTTCATTGAGACATATCAAAAAGGAGAGGAAGGAAGAAAGAGATTATGGGACGATGACAAATTAATAAAAAGCGCACCATGCTTCGTGGTGTTTGTGCGCTTTTTATGATGTGATAGAAAAAGGTTACGTAAATATAATCTATATATTAAATTTTAGCAAATATTTTTTAATATCTAAATACATAAAAGTAAATTGGCGTAAATATTCCAAAAATACTTGTTACTTATTGCTTCTGCATGTTTGCCTTACGCGCTTAATTTAAAATGTCTACAGGTGACATGCGCGCTACAAACATTCTGTCTCTTCTTCCGCTGTTGAGTCCACCGTACCTCGCGGCAAAATGTCTAATGACATATAAGTTTGACAGATTGTTATCGGTAGATAAGGTTTCTTTTTGACGTTTAATCCAACAAAAATATCGAATGATGTAAACATGAAAGTAGGATACTGCCTTCGACTAAATAGTATGAAAATATCGAAAAAAAATCGAAACAAAAAATCTAATGATGTAAATAGGCTTTTACTCTGGTTTAGAGAAGTATTTCTTTGGTCATAGTCCTGTTTCATCATATCATCATGCGATTTTGTTTTATTTCAGATAAGAACCGTTATTTAGCGATTTGTATTATTCAATTGAAAGCAAAAGTTCACAAAAATTCTAATAAAAAAACCTTTTTTTAAAATTCTTTCCTAGAGTTATTAATTTGTCATGTCATGTCATTGTCATGCAATAGAACTTTTGATTGCAAATGCAAGAAAGTTTTGTCGTTTTTCGATTAATTAAACTGTATTCGCTGCGTACTTCGTTAACTTCCATCCGATTCGGATTGTTTTGGTGTTAATCGAAAGTGTATTTTGTTCTTTTGAAAATTTATAGATTAAATTGTTTTTTGACAATTCATTTTGAAAAAAATAACGGTGAAAATGGACTGTAATAAAATCCATTTACGTCATTCTATGCTTTATGAGTTCCAACTTGGACATAATGCCACAGAAGCTCATAGAAATTTGTGTGTTTTTTTGGACTATCCCAGGTAGACGTTCGTAGCGTCCAAAGATGGTTTGCCAAGTTCAGATCTGGTGACATATCTCTTCAAGATGAACCTCGCTGTGGAAGGCCTAAAGAGCTTGATGATGATGTTTTGAAGACATTAGTGAGTGATGAACCGTTGTTGACCACTAGAGAAATCGCGGAGAGGCTTAACGTTACACATACGGCCATTGAAAATCACTTGAAGGAGCTTGGTTTTGTTGGATACCGCATGAATTAAACAAAAAAAATCTTGCAGATCGGATTTCTGTTTCATCTTCCCAGCTCACTTGCAACCAATACGATCCTTTTTTGGATCGTTTGGTTACTGGTGATGAAAAGTGGATCGTTTACAACAATGGAGTGCGAAAAAGAGCTAAAGTATTGCCGGGAAATCCACCTCCCACCCTTGCAAAAGCCAACTTACATAAAAAAAAGCAAATGTTGTGTATCTAGTTGGATTATAAAGGTCCTATCCACTGGGAGTTGTTGCAACCAGAACAAACTGTCACAGCAGACCTTTACTGTGATCAGTTAACCCGTTTGGATGAGAAAATCCGTAAAGTTCGTCCAGCACTACATAATCGCAAAGGTGTTGTCTTCCAGCATGACAACGCAAGGCCACATACCGCTTTAAGGACGAAGCAGCGACTCCAAGAGCTTGGATATGAGATTCTGCCCCATCCCCCATATTCACCTGATCTGGCTCCCTCTGATTATCATTTGTTTCTCTCCCTGCAAAATTTTCTTGATGGTCAAAAATTCGAAAATGTGCATGATGTTCATATGACAGTGACCAACTTTCTCAGCTCCAAAGATAGAGCGTTTTTCAAATCTAGCATAAACCAGCTTGCGGATCGATGGCAGAGAATTGTTGAAAATGGTGGGCAATATCTCATCAACCAATGTTTATTTAGAAATAAAATACAAGGCTTCGAATTTTAAATAAAAAAACGACAAAACTTTCTTGCCAACCTAATA
>JABRWK010001151.1:0-10503 GCA_013372445.1 Hypothenemus hampei | reverse complement strand
TTTTGGCGAATATGTCAAAAAATAATTTTTTTACAGAAAAATTGACTACGCCAATGAACTCAGCGTAAAAAACTCTATCAAGATCACTTTTCACATTTTTAATAAGTTCACGTATTACGGAGATACGTGGACTGTCTGGAAATTGAATATTTTCAAAAACACTCTGTAGTTCAAAAACGAAGAGGGCTATGATAAATTTGACACCGGAATCTTCCATTTCATTAAAAAGTAGGACACTAAGCCGAAAACCGCAAGGCTCTTTCTCTAATAGTAAATCCAATAACCCCTAAAAGTGCTCAAAATGGGGCACACTGTACATAATATCCTGAAAATCAATTCAACGATTTGGATAAAAATTGAAAATAAAATACATAAAATACACATTAGTGGGAAACAGCTTTAGGAAGAAATTGAAGGGCATATTGCAACAACGTGATAAGCCACACAAACACAAAAATGGATATTATTGTTTCATTCGCATCTAGTTTTACATAGTAATATACTGTAGAAAAGTTGTAGCGGTCATCCTACTGATGTCGACATAATGCCTACAATCAAGTTATTGTATTTTGATGATTTTGTATCTATGACACTTTATAACATGACAAGCCACAGCAAAATGGCTACCGAGATAATTACGCCAGTTGATGAAAATTCGATTTTAACAAATAGATAATGCTCAATTAATGAATTTTATGAATTAAGCTATGATAGCATGGTGAACGAAGATTTTGTACCAAGTGACGAAGATGAGATTTCAGATAGTCGCGAGGAATGCGTTTTTTCTTGTAATTGTGGCATATCATGTTTTGACAGGAAAAAAATGTTGCAATTTATTAGGTGGCTTGTTTTACGGTTATTAGTATTACTTTGTTTCAATTTTAGAGATGTACTTCATACGCACCTATAAAATTAATAAGAATACCAGATGAGAACTAACTCCGGAAAAAGCTTCGAAATCTCATTGGAGGGAAAGAAAAGATGAAAATTATGAAAAACATAAAAGAAAAAGAAGGCGTAATCTCCGAACAGAATATTTAGCGTCAATAAAAAATAAATGTGTGAAACCTTGTGAGATAGGTTCGCCGTGTAAATGCCAAAAGAAGTGCAGAGAAAAAATTAACAAAACAGAAGACATTATTTTTACGAAATTTTGGGATTTAGAGTCCTACGATTTGCAAAATAGTTATCTTTATGGTTGCATTAGAGTTGACAAAAAGAAGATATTTTACAAGAATAAACAAAACCGTCAAGAATCTTCCAGAAAATTCACTGCTAAATACACTGTTAATGTTGATGGTCAGGATGTCAATATATCGGGTGTTCGGAAAAATTCCTTATCAAGTAGGCTTTGCATCAATTTGTAAATAGAGATCGTGTGTCGATTCTTATTACAAACTTCAAAATAAAACGTCAAATGTGGTTATGAAAAATGACGTTTTACTTTGAAGCTTGTAGTAAGAATCGACATACAATCTCTATTGACAAATTGATTCAAAGCCTACTTGATAAGGAATTTTTCTGAACACCCTATATGCAAGATCGAATTCATGAATATACATGGTCTACAAAATTCTCGAGGCAGAATTGATCATATTGTTAAAATGAAGACAGAGCAGTTGTCCCTACAAAGGACCCCCGAGGTAAACATAATAACAGTTCGAATGCGCTTAGTGCTGAGGAAAAACTGTCTGTGAGAAATCATATTGTGGCAATACCAAAATATCAGAGTCATTATAGCAGGTCCAATAACATGAATAAAACTTATCTCAACTGCGATATGTCGATTGCCAGTCTGCACAAAGATCACTATGTTTCGTAGTGTCAACAACAAAATATCGTCCCTGTGAAAGAGTAAAAGAGAGAGTGCCTATCGCAGGATATTTGGTACCAAATTCAATAATGGTTTTAAATTGCCGAAATCTGACACGTGTAAAACATGCGATGAAACAAATATTAAGCTTAATGCTTCAAAACCAAACGAAGACTTCGAGGAGATACAACAGCTAACAATTTCCATTAATTTACACAGAAATATTGCTACTGCAATGCAAGATTTGTTAAAATTGGGGACAGAACGATCAAAAGTTACTACAAATGTTTGCGTTATCAGTTTTGATTTGCAGCTATGCCTATACTCAAACTTACGACTGGCCCCGCGTTTTACTGCCGAAAAGTTTGGTTGTATAATCTTGGAGTCCACGATTGTACGGCTGGGCAGGGTCATATGTATCTATGGACCGAAAACCAGGCTAAACGTGGAGCAGATGAAGTAGCTTCTGTACTTTTTTCTTCTCAATATATCTCAATATTAAAAATGAAGTGGATGAACTCATTATCTTTACGGACAACTGTCTTGGACAAAACAAAAATTGGCTCCTTGTATCATTCTGGCTACAGCTAGTTAGAGAAAAAAGGTTTAAAAAATAACACATCATTTTCTTGTTCCTGGACATACACATTTGCCTTCGGACAGAGACATCGGAAATATGCTCCTGAGATTTATTTTCCAGAAGGTTGGCATAAGATCATTAGAGATGCTGATAAGAAGAACCCTTTTAAAGTTACAATAATGGAGCAAAAAGGTTTTTTGACTTTTCAACCTACTCGTATTTCATTTTCATTCTAACATAAACAAGAGTACCCTCACTTTTAATAATGAAAATTTAAATTTTTCACATATACGGTCCTCCCATTTTAATGCGGAAAATATTAAATCATTTTTCGTTAAACACACTGTTCTCGAGGAATACAAAGAAGTGAACATTTCAAAACGGGGAAGGCCTATAAATAAACCTCTATGTCAGCTAAAAAAGAAGTATATGGAGCCAATAAAAATTTCTGAAAAAAAACTAAAGAACGTGCAATCTCTTCTGCCATATATCCCTCCAGTTCATCTGCCTTTCTTCAACTCTTTAAACTCAACAAACAGCGACCATGAAGATATTGAAATTATTTCAAGTATTATATTTCCTTATAAAATTCGAATAATTTTTTTTTAACAAAAACATGTTAAGCCACATTAATTTCTGTTTTTTTTATTTTACGAGAAATCGATGGTATTTTTGTATTCTTTTCATATACATTTACGAGAAAAATACTTTAAAAACTTATTACAAATACTCTCAACTTTCAATTTTCAATAATATATTTTACATAATTTTCAAAAACTTTGAGCCGCAATAGCTCATTAATTGATTTTTGTGGCTTATCACGTTGTTGCAATATGTCCTTCAATTCTTAAAAAAAATAAAATAATTATTTTTCAATATAAAAATGTTTTTTTTTATTTCTACTTTTAACACACCTTAAAAGTTATCCTATAAATTATAAAACACATATTTTGTTTTACACTGATCATCAACTCGAAATGAAGGAAATGAAAGAATTGGGGGAATGGCGACGAGTTAAGTGGAAAATACTATAACACGGTAATTATTTGAGTTTTTGACCTGAAAAGTGTAAATTCGATTACTTATCTTGATTGAAGCTTATAAGTTATAACAAGCACTTTGACAACGAACGTTAAACCGCCGTCAATAGCGACATTCTGTAGCAATCTTGTTAAAATTTTATCAGTTACCTTACGGCTGTACAGTGTCCGAAATAAGATCCCCTATCCCCTTATTTCGGAATATATATAAGCTACATAAAAAAGTTTCATACAAAAGTTGAATAGTTTTTGAAAATCTTTTATTATATAATAATGTGCCATATACAGGGTGTATCATTGTTGCGGTATAAACATTAACTTCGTTATTTTAAATGGAACCTCTTATTTTTTTGGTATTTTCGGATTCCTCGTCAAATTATAGGGCCACTTTATGTAAAGTATCTTATGTCTAAATTTTATCATTTCCCCGTTATTCCGAAAAATTTGTCAAGTTTGATAACTGCAGGCTCCCACAGAAATCAATCCTGTGTCCAAACAGCTGAACAGATTTTCAAAAACTATTCAACTTTTGTATGAAACTTTTTTATGTAGCTTGTATACAGGGTGTCCCGTAAATCTTCGACAACCTTGTAACTGGTAATATGGGTGGTCAGTCTGAATCGCTTTAGCTAAAAGTAGTATTATACAAAGTGTTGTCGTTTTTCAGTTATTAGCATTTTAAGATTTAATTTTCCTATTAAGGCAATGATAACGCGTCTGAAGTTTTCTGCATTTTTCTTTGTCTTCGAATACATTTTCTGCAGATGTTGTAACGTTTTTTATAAGAATACAGTATGAGGAAATTTTTAAACGCAAACGCCAGCATATTATGGTATTTCTTAAAATTCGTTCTATTACTATAATTTAATATATACCACTGGAATGATTTATGTTTAATATTATTATTCTAGGACTCCGTATGTCCTATTGTTATTTTATACAGTTAATTTGGACATGTATAAGGTGATTTGCCGTTGCACTGTCGCCGCTGATTTAGAAAAATAATGTTAAATGCGAAGAAAAATCTTAAACCGCTAATAACTGAAAAACGACAACACTTTATATAATACTATTTTTAGCTAAATCGATTCAGACTAATCTCTCTTATTATCAGTTACAAGGTTGTCGAAGGTTTACGGGACACCCTGTATATTCCGAGATAAGGGGATAGAAGATCTTATTTCGGATACACTGTGCATATACAGTATGCAAAGTTAAAATAGGGTCAATTTTTAGAAAAGGACGCACAGAAAGAGATGGCGAAATGGGGAACGAAGCGGTATGTATTTCTCTCTGTGCGTCCTTTTCTAAGAATGCCCCTGATTTGACTTTGCATATTGTAGATAGTAGTAGTAGGTTTGGAACAAAATATTAATTCTACGTTATATTTCAACGCCGACCGGTTTTATCTAGTTGACGGGAACTCTTCTACTCTCCCCTACACCATCAAATGATAAACCTCATGTATGCATTTATGTTTCTTTCAATATCTCAAATGTATTTGAAGATATTCAAAACTTTTTTTTAAATAAAGACAAGAATCTTCGAATAAAAATAGTCAATAATATCATTTTATCTTTTCTTCTTTCTTTAAAAATCATATTCAAAAAAAAGTTTTATTTTTACATTGTCTAAAATCCTCCTTAAATTTCAAACTCTGATCACCTTGTTATTGATCAGCTGCAATAATTTTCCTTCAAAGTATAAAATACCTATATTATATCCAAAAACATATTCATTACCTAATTTTCAGGATTTCTGATAAGTGTCACATTCAACCAGATGGTGCAAACAGCCAAATGCAAATAAATTAACGCATTATCTGAATGAAACCCTAATTCCTTTATCCACACGCCAAAAATGTTGTAAACTCTATATCGTTCTTATAAAGCAGATTAAGATTCGACATTTAATTACAGTTCATAATGCTGCAAAATATACCGCAACAAGTACGGTTGTTCGGCCCAAATGTGCAACTTTTAAAATGTTTCGGTATTGTACCAAATATCAATTTAAAAACGAACCGCTTACATGGTACTATTTACAGTGTAATTTACTCGGTTTTATTGATCATAGTAGTGGGTTGCATGGAAATTTTCATTTGGGTTCATAAATTCTACATGGACTATTCTGACGATAGCTATTTACCGGTGATTGTGAGGATAACATGCGAATTAACGGGTTTTATAATGTTTAATTGCGTGGTTACTTGGTCCTATACAAAACGAAAACTGTGGGAAAAGTTATTTCAAGAAATAACTTCTGTTTATAATCAGCAGACTGTAAAAGAACCCCAGGAAAAAAAGCGATCTGTCCTAAGAAATGCGAATTTATATTTTGTAGTAATAACGTTTCTTATATTGCTTCTTTATTGTATGGATATATTTTTCTGGCAAATTGAAGCTCGATCAATGAACTTTATTCTATCTTATGTGTATTTTTACTATAACTTTCTACTTTCAAATGTTATTGGCCATGTAGCGTTAGAAATTGGCTCTCAATATAAGTATATGACAAATGCTTTGGTTGCAAGTGAGTATACCAATCGAGAAAATGGCCGTAAAATCTTAAACGATACTAAAAGGCTTTATATTGAAATGAATAAAGTGATTGGAACATTTAATAATCTTTTCGGTCCAATTTTGTTACTCATGGCCGTCCAGTGCTCATTACAAATTCTCGATTTTGGGGTGTTCCTAGTGGAAAAAGTACTGCCCAATTTGAAGTTTGAGTATGATGCTTTTCTGGTCTACGTTATTTTTATTATAATGGATCTGGTAAGAAATGGAATTTTTTTCAACATTGAAATGTTTATAAATCGTTCCAGACCTGGTTCTCAGTGACTCAATTCAGATGTGAAATGGCTAAAGACGAGTCTCAAAGATTACTTACAGTGTGTTATAATCTCTTAGATAATTACAATGATGGTTCAGAACTGTTACAAGAAACTCATAATTTAATTGATCAAATTAAAAATAGGCCTGTTCAATTTACAGCAGCAGATTTTTTTGAAATTAAACGTTCTACCACTTTTTCTATTATAGGTTCTACAGCTACATATTTTATAGTTTATGTGGAACTGCGCAGCAATGATAGTAGTTGGACGCAAAATAACGGGACAATATAACTTTTCAATGTATTTTTAATGAACGTTTTTATTAAATATTATTTTCAAATTCTTTTTAATCCCATCCAAAAACCGTTTTCAGATCCCAATTGGATATCTTTTGATAATACCATAGGTATTGGAGTTTTTTCAGTAGGTACAATTTCATATTTCGATAATACATAGAATAAGAAACATTTCATTTCCATTATAGCAAATCGGTTGCCTATACAAGATCTAGGTCCCAAGCCAAAGGGCAGATAAGTGTACGGTGTAATAGTATTCTTTTTAGAATCGAATCGTTCTGGGTTGAACTTATCTGGATCAGGGAAGTACTGAGGATCTCTATGCAATGCGTAAGTTGGTATCCACACTTCAGTATTGGGTTTAATCTGAATTTTTCCATCAACTACATAGGGTTTGGTGCAAATGCGATCTACAAATGAAAGCTGCGGCCATTTCCTCAATACTTCTATAAAACGATATGAAATGTTATATTATTACCAATTAGAATTCTGTACATTAAAATACCTGATGAAACCATGTCCAAATAACGCATCTGTAATAATGTATCGTAAGTGATAGGTCCTGATTTGGTCATTTCCAGAATTTCCTCTCGTAATTTATTTTGGACATCTGGATTTGTGGCTAGTTCATACATACCAAAACATAAAGTAGTAGAAATAGTTTCAAATCCAGCAAAGAAAAATATTACACATTGTGAGGTGATGTCAAGGTTACTGATGTTGCTTTTTTCAGTGGTATCTAAAAAGATGTAAGTTAAATGAATTTTGCAAATCCGTTTCAATGAATAAAGTCACCTTGCGTTCGCTTCTTTTGGGCTTCCATTAAAATATGGATCACATCAGGTCTAACTATGTTCTTTTCTTCTCGCATTTTTATTGTGTCGCGGATTATGTCAGAAAAGAATTTACCAGCTTCTTCATCCAGAAATCTTATCCCTAAAAGCTAATTTAATAATGCATTTCACATTTAAGTTTAAATTCTCTTTAATATCATACTGTAAGAAGTTTCGGGTAGACTTGTAACAAAATAAATTTGATAGTATTTAAAACCCCTCTAAAACTAGTAATTTTTTTGCCCATTAAGTAGAACTTATTCTCTCTGTCTCGTAGTGAATTGACTTTTAAGCCGAATGCTGCAGAAGCAATGACATCATTGGCAAATCTTAAAAAAAATTAAATTGAGATTAAAAATGTAAAAATGTGGTTTTGGATTAACTACTAAAGAAACTGAAACCAAATTAGCCTTTTTAAATAAGAACTATAGATATACCGGGCGAAAATATAAATTAAAAAACTATTACTAGAAATTCACAGACACCGGCTGACTGGCTACAACTGGCCTAACAGATTGGTTTATTTTAGGTGCCATATGAAATCCAAGATCCTCGTATTTGTATATAGAGATAATTTTCCTTTCAAAATGCATGTCTTATATCTTATAACTATTTTACCTTTTAACCACATCATTCATATCAAATTCTATGATTTCTTCATTGCTTTCTTGAAAATAATTAACTAAATCTTCCGAATTTTCTTTAATTAAATCGAAGATCAATTTCATTTTGCTGCTGGTAAATACAGGGCTTATAATATTCCTTATTTCTTTCCACCTTTCACCTATAATAAAGCATTCGTACTTACGTTTTTTTATAATTTCAATTACATTACCTTTCAGTGCCAGCAAATTTTTACTCCATAAAGGATCAGCTTCTGGATCAACAAATGGGGCACGATCAGTGAAATGGTCAAAATCCTTTATAGCAATTTCCTTAAACAATTCTGGATCTCTCAACATTAGAACTGGACTTTGAAAATTATAGAGACCAACGTACCTGTTGAGCATAGAAAAAAAATTAAAAAATAAAGAAATCTCTTTTGAATAAAGTTACCTTTCATTGGGATGCCAATTATACATTGATTGTATGAAGTAAGGAACCGAAGTCTGTCCGAAAAGAGTTTGCATGCTGTTTCCGAATAATATCGAAGGTTGAGCTTGTTTTACTCCCATTCGAGTCCAATGATTCACAGACCATGACAGATACCACCATAGGGTTAGAAAGAAAGCAATTGTTATAAAAACAAAAATCATTTTGCCCTGAAATAAGCACTTTTACTTAAGTGACTTCAGTTTACGAGATATAAACAAAACAGTATACGTTGAAATACAATTTCTCATTGATTATATATGATTGAAACTCTCCCGAAATAGATTTATCTGTAAAGTCAACATTGCCTAATAATTTACACAGAATCTTATAGGATGTCCCAATAAGAATGCACAATTTAATTTTGGAATAAAATACATACGCACTTGAAATATTAAAACAATTTTATTTTAAACTAATCAGTACATATAATTTACGGTTAGTGCAAAAAAAATAATATGTACTATCCACAATGTTGCGTGACGTTCTGTAATACTTTAATATGTTCGATTAGAATAAAATTCTTGATAGGGGGAGACGGGGCACAATGATACAAGGGGCATATTGATGCACCAATAATGGATTAAAAATATTTAAACGGTGACGTCACTAAAATGTGCGTATACATATCTCAATGCAATAGCTGTACCGACAATCAGTTAGTCAATGACGTTTGAAAAGAATTAATGTGTTTTCAGCACAGCCAAGTAAAAAAATACATAGAATGTAAAAGTGTTTCAGTGATTTTTTGTGTCACTTTATAAAAATCTATAAAAGAATAATAAAATAAATAAAATAAAATAAATAGAATAATCTAATCTATACTTAAAGTAAGTTAGGACGTTAGGTATTCAGGATTACATGCACTTTTAAAATAAATAAGGTAGTTTCACTTGTATCTTTCACTTTTTGGAAAATTTTCTTTGGGGTACATTGATACAGTAAAGCACGGGGCACATTGATACGCATCAATGTGCCCCATTGTTGTATTAAGGTGTGCCTAAAGGACATTTTTGCTTCAATATTATACGGGTAGCAAACTAAATGTTGAATGGAACATTCTGGAATACAATAGAAAATTCCCGAATGTTATAGAACTAGATATGAGTCGTCTAATTTCAAAAACGGCCGTCTCCAAGTTTTATAAAAAAATAGTTAAATACGTCAGTTTATTCCAAATTTTATGAACTATTGAACAATCAACGAAGTTTCGCTCATAAGCGACTATAACCAAGACAAAATCGGTGCTGAAATTAGAAAATTCCATTCATTAGCCGATTTTCTCGTGACAGTTTTTCGCCTTTATCTCAAAATCAGAGTCAATGGAGATGGCCGCTTTTGAAATTAGACGATTCATATGTATGTGTTATGTTTGACCAGATTTCATTTATTGCTATTTTTGTTAACTTAATTAAAGTTTCGAATGTTCGTACTTTCTTTGTTATTATAGTTTTAGTGATTATATTTAAGAAAATTCATATGAACTATACAAATGCTTGAAATTGTTAATTTTAATACCTAATTAAAGTTTTTTTGTGAAAAATGTATGACTTCTACACAATAAAAGTATAATATTCATAGAAATCTTTTAAATTAAAATCAATTTCATACAATTTCCACTTTGTAGCAATGTGCTCCAAGCGATGTATCTAAGTGCCCCGTGAGTGGGGCAGAATGATGCAAAACCTATTTTTTACTCAAACCGTAAAATAATTTGTGTCTTTTAGCTTACATACTTCTTTTGTCTGATATTATAGTATTCATAAATTTTATAATATACTAAGCCTAATAAAAGAGTTATATATTACGTTTTATCCTATGAAATTTGGCTTTGAATTTTTCGGTATCAATCTGCCCCACTTCCCCCTAAATTTGAATTTGTCATTCTAAAAAACCCGCGGTTACAAAATTTGGTGAAATTAGCTGGAGGTAATCGAAAGATATCAAAGAAAATGTAATTTACTTTTTCAACTTTGACACCCTGTAGCTCTGTTATTACCAACTTTTGGACTA